>JAJJWW010013753.1:0-87783 GCA_023531295.1 Papaver armeniacum
TTAAAAAGAGGTAAAACAACAGGTGCGTTCCTTTATATTACCCCCCTGCAATGTTAACGATACTCCCTTTATCTATATATACCCCTACAACTTATCTACCTCACCCCATCTATCTCCAAAATTATTATACCCCCACAAACATTTCTATATTTTTTCACTCCATGCCAATAATGGGTATGTTCGTCGCAGATTTTTAATGCGGAGTTCCGAGTCTTGTGATCCAACTGCTCCACCTATCTTAGGCCGACTAAGCCCCTAACATCTACTGGCAGTCACAAGCTTGAAACACATAAATGCCCACATGGTGTAACATTTTTCCAAGATCTCTACTACATCAGTAAGAATCTTTGGGTTATCAAAATTCGTCCTTCAATCGAACTTTGAAGGTATTAATTCTTCATCGTATGAAATTTCGGACATCTGTCTTGATATACTTCCTTAGTTGTTTAGATTCTTTGAACCCTTTATTCCTTTTCAACATGGATTTCACTTGGGAAGAACATTGTGTTCTTCTACTTCATTTAAATAGTGGTAGTTCATTAAGATCAATTAAGTTCTTCCATTTTTTTAACTCGGATCGCAACTTGTATCAAACATTTCTAACATAAAAATGCTTCGCAATTTTTGCAAGCTTCTTATATTATTTTATCTTCTCAAAAACCTTCCCAATTGGAAATTGCTTCCACTGTACATCACCATAGAAAGACGTACGCTTCCAGCTTTATGTATAGAATCCAAGAAAAATAAGATTACAATTCTTATGGTGGTTCAGGATTTCATAAGCACATGATATCCCATGAGTTTTCTAGATTATGCACAAACATCTTTCCCCAAATAAAACCTGGCGAGATTGGGGTATACCCAATAAGACAAAATAGGGTCATTTTGAAGTAAAAGAAGCCACCCTTAGCAATATATTTTTCTAAATGGCTAATATACCTCTTGTTTAATTAACACTAAAAAAATCTGATTAGCTTAATTAATTGAGTTTAGATTGATTAATTGAGTGGATTAAAACTTATGAATTGAAATTTTTGTTTAGTTGAACTTATTTGGGTTTATGAAAAAATTTGTTTTGAGAAAATCTTTGCAACTTAAAATGAAAGCACACGACCCAAACACTTCTTAAAAGGGGATTGCAAAGGCATTGTATGAAATCATACTCAAAATTAGATCAAAAATCTACACTTTCGATTAAGAAGTATAAAAAAGTCAAGTAAGGTCGATGAATGAAGATCATGTCGAAGTAAAACAAATCATATCTTCATTCGATTTCTTAACCTAATATATCAATCAAATCACACAAAACAATTTATGGGTTTGCAAGGTCTTGAAAAAACATCATTTAAAAACTTCTTCAAGCAAGGTAGAGTCAACGATTTTTTGGAAAATCAAAGTTCATGATTTTCGTTTGATGTAAGAAATGGAAGAAGATGAAGGGGAAGATAAGAGATTAGAGAAGAGAGAGATTAGGGAGATTATGAGGTTTTAATTTTTAATTTTAGGAGTTTTAATTTTAAGTTAATTAGTTCAAGGGTATTGAAGTAAAATCAACCTATTTTGTCTTATTGGGTATACCCCAATTAGTTTGAGTATACCCAATCTCGTCCTAAGAGGAAATAAAGCGATTAGTAGTAATTCTCTTTATACATATATTGGGATCTTTGTTTATATAGTATCTATAAGGAGGGGTATCGTATCAAGATTTTCAATAAAATTCACGATTTTTATGTTAACAGAATTATAACTAACATAACTAATCCATGGGGTATCGTTAACACTTTCTGGGGGTATATAAAAGAACGCCCAAAACAAAAGTGAGAAATTTACATACGGCTGATTATTAGCCATTTAGTTTGGTGTATGCCTATTTGTCAATAGCTTTTTGGTCAATTAATATCTTTAATTAAAACGTGCCTAATTTGGTAAAGAAAGTAAAACAAATTTGCTGATTTTTTGCCGTTAAAATATCAATGGAACATACCGACCAAAGCAGTTAGGAAGAAAAGCAATTTGGACGGCACGGTTTGCCGTAATCGATGATTATTTCAAGCGACAAATTGTTAGCCGTGTAGAAGACTTTCATACACTCTCTCGATTGAAAGAGAAGGTGATTGAGTTTGGGATGAAAGGGGGTTTCCCTCTACCCATAGTATGACCTAATTTGGTTTAATTTGATCAACTCTTTCATTTTGAAAAGAGACTCTCAACCTCCATAGCCCTTGCTCTAAAGAAAAACCACCATGAAAAGACTAGTGTTCTGACTCAACTATAAAGAGTACATTTAATTGATATATCCAAGTTGATCAGTTCCTCTTAATCTCCTTGTAAGTACCTTAAGTCCTCTCCTTCCAAACAACCCACTAGATGGCGAAAGGTAATAAACTCCACAACTGTTGCATGAATCTCCTAAATGTTTTTCTTCTTCCCCATTCACACACATTCTTCTTGACAATTTAGGGTAAAACTTGGAAAACCAAGAACGGGTATTTAGTTTCCGTGTAAAAAGTCACGGATATTGATTTGTATCAGCAGAAGTAGAAATTATGCATAGGCACAATTTTGGGGTTCCGTGCCATTTCTTTCCTACTACAGATCGAGGTCCCGACTTTAGGAAGGGATATCCCTACTTATGTAGGAATATGGGAGACCATAGTAGTTGCAAATTGAGATTTTTCCTTACATTTAAGAGATAGGAAAGGGAAAAAAAGTGACCATTATTAGCACAAATGGCCCTTTCGTTCGTGAATCAAATCTGACAGAAATTCATTCGGGAGGTCGTCACCAAACACTATTTATATGAATATTGAGCTCACCTAAATTGATTTTTCTCCTCCTTTTCCTTGGCTAGTAATGGCCGAAGAAAATCGAAGCCTTCAAAAATTAGCACTTTCTGGTGTAGTGACCAAGGAGGAGGCATATCTAGAAATGTTACCAATGTTGATGGTCATTCCATAACCCGGATGCTCTTTGGGCCCTTGAAGTGTAAAGTACTTTGAAAAATACTCACCCTTTGCGTGTCAAAAATCTTATGATTTATCTTATGTTCGGGTGAAAAGAATCTATATCTGTCCCAACTAGATGATAATTGAAACTCAATACTTGATTCTCATTCGTCTGGCCCCACAAAATATGATGTGGACAATCTAATTAGAATATTAGTAAGACTAAGTCTTATGGGCTAGATTGGAGGTGCTAGATTACACCCTCAAGTGTTGCGACCGAAAAAAAGCGTAGGCAAAGAAGTTAACACTAGTTCTCTCTCCTAGCAGCTTGCTAGCATGTGAAGTAGCATGCTAGATAGTTACGGCCCAGATGAGTCTGGGCCGCTTTGAAAAACTACCTTCTAAGCGGAATGGTTCGAGTACGTAGTGAGTTTATTTTGATCCCATCACTGAGATCTGGTAGCGCGAGATGGCTTCGCATTTGGGCCTTTGATTGGTTCGGCCACGGGCGCTGAATGGTTCGGCGCTAAATACCGACGTGGATCGCTAATCTAAGCTGCTAGATTAGCACTCCCATAAGACTTATGAGGTATTTCTGACTGCTAATCTAGGTGCTAGACTAGCACCCCATAAGACTTAGTCTAAATACAGCTATTCATTGATTCTATCCCCACCCAATTAACTTTAATACTCCGTTACATCTCTCATTTACATCCCCCACTTAACCCATCTTCCCATAACCCAACTTGCTCTATGTAATCGACATCCCCACGACCAAAAAAGCAGACCTGCTATAGCTTTGACTTTTACAACCTCTGTTTAAATTTATCTCTGTTTTTAAACCCGAGTAGTAATTTCGTTGCATTGTTATCCTCGAAGAATCAAATAAACAATCAGGAAACAGGGTTTGCCAACTCTCCATCACCATTTTTAATCATGTGAATTCATCTATGGTTATTAATTATGGTTTTAATCTCTCCTGGGATTTGATTTATAATTTGATTCTATGACAGATTATCAATTTTGTCATTTTGTTTTTGAGTAAGCCCTAAGTGTTGCTTTATGTTTCTTTTTATTATCAAATCAAAACTTAACATTAACCACTAAATGTTAATCCTGATAAGACTTACAATCAAATCCTTAAGAATATTAAGTTTGATGGGTGATCTCTCCACAGTTTCGGGTTCAAAATTTAGATTACTCATCATTCGAATTTCGGGTTCAAGAGGTAAGTGTCTAATTTCTTTAATTATCTATGAATTAGTAATCATAACCCATCTTTTGTTAAATATGATGTAAAATTCATCGTCACAGGGAATAGCATCTCCTTTGTTATGAGCGAGGTTTGGTTTCTTAATTTTGGATATGATTTTGTAGTGATGATTAGAGTTATAGCGTGGGTACCCACCTGAGCATGCTCGGTCACACTAATCATATCTTATTTGGTTAGCACCAAACTTTTTACTTCTCTTATGCAATCGGTTTTTTTGGTTTGTTTGGTTAATTTAGTCAGGATCTTCCATTTTGTACTCAGTTATATGAGAATGGTAAAACAGCTAATACTCTCTTGGCATGTAATTTAGCATTACATTTATGGGTTTCTTTAGTTTCTATCCATTGCAGTCAACCAATACTGATGTATTTATATAATATATTGGTCTCGACAGACGATGGAGATGATTATTTCTCATAGAAAGGATAGCTAGCCAGGCAGAGCAAGATCACCAATATTAATGATGTTACAAATGCGCTTGTAAGCTGAGCCAATCCTCCATCATATGAAGTTAGTCGCGTATGAAACCCAAGGTAATATCCAAATGCACATATACGCAGGAAGGCATTGACTTTATACTTTATTGTTGCAGATTTGAGTTAATTTTCCTACTTGAATTTGCTTTTTGAATAATTCACGTGTTTAGTATATATTAGAGGTCTATTTATCATAGCGATTACTTGTAACAACGAAGATGTTAGATGCTATTCTAAACATGTCTTTGGTGATGATTTATGTTCTAATGGCAGTTAACTACGCGTTTGTTTCTAGGTCTCTACGAGAAACGGGTGGAAGGTTTAATGAACAATCATGGAGAAGTTATGAATACGCTTCGCTTTCATTGATTTACTGGTTCAGTTTTCTTGATATAGTTAATGCTTCATTGTTAGTTAATGCGTTACATAGGTTGGCTCACGAAGGGTTAAACTACATAGCAACAATGTGAACAATATTGTATACATTAAGAATTAATTGTTTTATTTGTGGGGTTTCTTACTGGATAATATCTTTTCCTACAGTTCGATTACATATCCGATTTAGACATTTGGAGGTTCAGTTTCCATCTTCTTTTCATTTGAGTAAGTTGGTCGATTAGTATGAGCCGAAATATTGTTTAGTTTAGATAGATAAAATTTATACAGATGGCTATCTACTATGGACCTGCAATGTACTGCCCTTGGATTATTTTGTTTACCGCCATCCACTGTCCAACCCATCTGACTTCTTATTCAATATCGCAAATGGTAATCATACATAATCTTACCTTCAGCAGGATGATCAATTATTATTAATTCATTCTTTGGATGGATTCTAATAGTAGGTGCTAAGAGGAATTGATAAAGCATGGAACATGTTGAAGTCACAAGGTGGGGGACTAGGCCGCAGTAGAGAGGACATAGTTCAACTTAGAGAGAGCTTCAAGGAGCATAATTGCCTAAGAATTTTCCAAGTAATAAGTGTTGCCATTCTCAATGATCTTCTCTACCGGCCCTCCCAAGCATCATACATCAAGACCGTTTTCTTCCATGTTCTTTCGGGTCCTATGTCTCGCTTTTTTGATAACTGATCAAAATATTGCCTTCATTAATTATATAACGGATGGAAAATAAAGGCTTCGTGAGTTTCCTAAGATTAAGATACATGTATTACGGTCCCGATTACATGCTCGATCCGTGAAATATATGAATTTTTTAGTGAAGTGTTTTGAATTTCGTCTATTGTTAAACCTGTTTGTAATATGGACTACTTCGTACCACAAGTTTAAAATATGCTGTGACGTTAGCTATCCCCAAGTGCAACGGGATAAAAGCTTTTGTACATGTATATTGGAAACACCGAAAATGCTAGCACGTCCCCGCTCCCTTCCCTTTACATCGCTTTCCCCGCCTGTGTTGACACCGTTTGTTAAACCAATAATAATGGACCCCCGCTAATCTCAATCCAGTGGATCAGACAGTAAGAACAATGACACGTAATGGGGAAATGAATGGTTGAAAGGGGAAGTGTAGCACTTTTAAAGATTGTTATCTGCAGGTCCTGCAGACTATCGACAATCAAATTTGTTAAATTAATAAATTCCAGGTCTATTGTGCGTCTTTTCTTTGGACAATAGTTAAGCTGTTCGAGAAATGCCACAATCTTTTGATAGAAATTTGAAGGAACTGATTCATGATATTGTATTCGAAAGTTTGGTGTTGACAAACAAATCAATATATGTTATGTCGCAAAAATAAAATTCATGACAAAGAAAATTAACAAAGTTGCAATCATCAAATGTCTCGATGGTCATGCTCCCTCCCAGCTGCAATAGTAGGGGTTCAAAAAAACCGTAATTAGGAAATAACTACTTAAGGAGTTGAGAATGTAGTCAGGCACTAATGATTCCAAACCATCAAACAAAATAAAATTAACAAGCAATCTCATATCCACGATGTTACTATCTTATCACTTCTTTAAATAAGAAAGAAGTAAATAAAAATCTAGTATCATTTAATTGAGATATCTGGAAAATCTATAAATTAATGATATTTGGCATTACTAGAATTTATTAATAAAGCAAGATATTAATTAGTTAGATAAATTAATAATTTATATATTAATTAATATCTTATTAACGTAAAAATTATTGATTATCAAATAGATATTTTTTTTAAATAATATATAATATTTAAATCTTCAAAGCACCCTCCAATCTCACTTTGCTTCATTGTAAATTTCGATCAACATATATAACACAAGTTTACAACAATTCGGTCATTAGTTAGACGGGTGAAATCATACATGCTGCAAAATTTGATCAAAGTAGGTTGCCAATTGATGAGTCAGAATGTATGTGAATATCCGAGAAGAAAATTAAATTCACGTTCATGGCTGTTGTTACGATGAAAAATAATTTAGAGCATTATGGGAAGCAGTAAGATGGAAGAAAATGATGAAAGTTCAGCAATGATCCCCTTCCACGGCTTGATAACATTTGGGCAGTTCCTATGGATAAGGAAAACATTCGTGTTTTGCCGTTTTATCGCCCCCTTATGGGTGGCAAACTAGAAAAGCAGTCGAGTGTCTGGGCGGTCGAGTCACCGACCAGTCTCGACCACTCGGTGTAGCAAACAGCCATTAGGTGTAGTCTCCGCCCGTGAGTCAATTTCGACCAGGTCGTGTCATCTCGTCTAACGGTCATAATTTCTTCATCATCCTATAAATACGATATCAAATTTCATTTCAAATCACACCATTTTAATCTCCATTCTTTCACTCCTCAAATCCAACATGTCAGTTCGAGTTCGAGCTCGCAAATTTAACACGGCTGAAGATGAATCCATTTGCAGGCATTAAGTTTTAGTTATGCAAGATATCGCCAATGGTGGACAATATCAACATCAAGAGATTGTATGGAGTCGCATATTTCATAGATTTCAAGAAGATACAATGAACCTCAATAATCGAGATGCGAGATGGATGTTGTCAACACTTATGAGTAATCGGCAGGAGGTGAAGTTGTTTGTTGCTGCAGACTATCAAGGCTATCTAAACCGACAACATGGCCAAAACGCATTTGATGTGGAGCAAATGTGTCGGCCCGAATGGCGCAACAGAGTGGGAAAAGATTTTCAATTTGATGGTTGTTATCTTTTCTTGAGGGTGTTGCCCGGATATGATCAGTTTAGATTAGCTGCCCAAATATGATGCATTTTTCATTTGTATGATGCATCTATCATTTGTATAAAATTCTAATTTTAAGATATTATTAATATAAAACTAGTGCATCTTTCATTAAAAGTTTAGAATTTTAATTTACATTAAGTGCCCTCTTTCATTCATCTAGATAATTACATAACTTACAATAAAGACTAAAAGTAAAAATTTGGGACAATATTCTTCATCTTGTTTATCCTCTTCATTTCACCAAACTTCCAATCAATGCGCTCATGAACGGAGTCTCATTTGTTTATCTTCTTCTTTGCCTTCTTTTACCTATTTCTTTATAACCTTCACATATCTTATTAAGGGCGGATTCAAGCACCACTCCATAAAAATCATGTTGGGTAGCCAAGTCAAGTTGGGATTCAAATTTTGCCATTTTGAAAGATATAAGATAAATAAAGATAGAAATTTTTTATGTACATTTTTATAGTGGTGGAGAAAGAGTCATTGGAGGTTCGAGATACACCGCTAGCGGTGTAGTATCAACTATCAACCGTTCGGTGGAGACTCGATCGCTTATCTTTTCTACCATAGTAGCGCGGCCAGCTGGCCTGGAAAATGGGTGGGTTAGCCACCCCATAGAAACCGGCCTTAAAGCGACAATCACATTAAATAATTACTTACCGATACGAATTTTTACGTATCTGTCGTACACGAACCAAACGGGCGTATCGGTCCGAATCCGTTCGTCCCATTATCTCCCAGCAACAACTTAATGGGCTTATATTAATATCACCTTTTAAGGCCCAGACGATAGTTTCTCCCTTTCTTCCCGTGTTTGCCAAAGAATCGTTTTTTGGGGACCATGGTTTTTTTGGGACCATGGTTTTTTTGGGGAAAAGTTCGGTTAGTTGCAAAAAATCTTTCCCAACCGAACATAAGTTCGGTTAGTTGCAAAAAATATTTCCCAACTGAACATAAGTTCGGTTAGTTGCAAAATTTCCCCAACCGAACATAAGTTCGGTTAGTTGCAAAAAGAATTACCAACTGAACTGGTAAGCCCGGTTAGGTACAAAAAACATTTTCCAACCTATTTGGTCGGTTCGGTTAGTTTAAAAATTAGTTGCAAAAACATTTCCCAACCGAACATAAGTTCGGTTAGTTATAAAAACATTTCCAAACTGAACATAAGTTCGGTTAGTTGCAAAAACATTTCCCAACTGAACAATAGTTCGGTTTAGTTGGTAAAAACATTTTCCAAATCGAACAATAGTTTGTTACGTCGCAAAAATATTTCTCAACCGAACCTAAGTTCGGTTACGTCGCATAAAATATTTCCTAACCGAACACATTAGTCCCCAAAAAAAAACAATGGTCCCAAAAAAAAAACCATGGTCCCCAAAAAACGATTCTTGCCAAACGGGCGTATCGGTCGAATCCATTCGGCCCATTATCTCCCAGCAACAACTTAATGGGCTTATATTAATATCACCTTTTAAGGCCCAGACGATAGTTTCTCCCTTCTCCCTTGTGAAAACTACAGACACACCCATTTTTACAACTTTTCCCACTGTAAAACCCACACGCGTGAAATATCACACGCGCACCCAATTAGGTAGTGCAAATTATTCACGCACCCGAGTTTTCGAAATTACTTTTTTTCTTTTTTTTTTTTTAAGAGTTTAACTCACCCATACAAATAGTTAGTTCACGCCTTAGTTCAGTTTTCACAAATTCGGTTTCGAGAGAGAGATTTCACGCTGAGCGATTGAGAAGGAGAAGGAGATAGAATCTAGGCTGTGAGCCGAGAGATTGTTATCGACTGACTGAAGAAGGATATGATCTACGCCGAATATAATTAAGCTTTATCCTCACTTTCACTTTCTGAGATTCAGTTTCGATAGAGATTGACAGCTCAGAGATTCAGTTTCGATAGAGATTGATAGCTCAGAGATTCAGAAGGAGCTGTTTGAAGGATTTAATTTACTCGGAAATTAGTTTCAGGTTCGAGCTACATTCCAATCTTGTTTCTGATTTTGTATTAATATGGATTTGATTCTAGGTTTTAGTTTCTGTAAGATTAGATCTATTATTTTAGGTTTAGAAGATTAATTTAGTTTTTCGAATCGGTTTTTAGATCTTTTGCTTGTTTTTTGATTTTTTTTTTTGATTTTTCTAAGTTACGAAATTGTTACGATTAATGTAGGTCATTTCGATTCAATCTGTTTGTTTCGATTTCATGTTCGGATGTTGATACACCAATTTTTTAGGTGTTGCTTCATTTTTGATTTATCAATTGATTTGTTTTTCCACTCATATTTTTGATCTGTTTTTTTACGTTAATGGAGATGTTATTGATTTTGGTATGTTGTTGATTTCTGATCTGATTATGGTTAGTGTAGATTTGTTTTTGCTGTTGTTGATTATTTCTTTTAATTTTGAGTAAGAATTCTTTGTGAAGCCATATGCAGGATAGATTTTTGTCTTTTGTGTTTTTGCAGGGTGAAATGCCTGCTGCTAGTTCACTAGATGTAATTCACTACTTTAGTGAATTCTTAGCACATCTTTTTGTTGATGTCAACACAACTCTGGAGAGTTTGAAGACAATGGGTTGCCATAAGTGGACTCGTTTTACTACCTCATCATGTGAACTTTTCTTTTAATGATGGAAGCAAGTTTGTGCGAGTTGATTCGATGTTACGCGCCGGTGTTTTGTATCTCGTTGCCAATGTAAAGGTCAGAAGAGCTTTGATTTACTTGTTGAAGTTGGCTTGATTCTTTGAACAGTCGTAGTAGAGCTTCATCAAGTAGGCGTGTAATAGAACCTGAACCAGAAAAAGCTATGGTGAATTTCCTTGAAGATGGTTCTGTGCCTATTGACAAGGTTCTTAGGACTGAGGGCTGGGATAAATTACTTGGTGATGTTGATAAAGTATTTTTTGGAGGTGTAGCAGAGGTACGTATTTGCGGTAAAGAAATACAGGTAAAAACTGGGCGTATTCTTGTATACTAAGAATGAACCTAGCGAGGTTCTATGCAAAATGCTCTAAAGAAAAATGCCCTTGGGAGTATAAGGTTTGTCTTTGTTGATGTTGAAAACACGATGCTTAAGGTTAAGAAGTATGTTAGCGGTCATACCGTGGTGTGGGATGTCAAAGGCTTTTCCATAGGCTCAGTGAGAATTTGTTTCTAGTCTTATTAAAGATGAAATTAGAATTGATCCGAGTTTCAAAGCATCCGATTTGAAAAAGTTTTTTTAAATCTAGTTACTGGATGAATATGAAATATTACCAAGCTTACAATGGAAGAGAGAAAGTGTATGAGGAAATATTTGGTGATGAGGCCATGTCGTATTCGCATCCGGTATGGTGTGTAGATGCCATTCGCAAAGACAAACCCTGGGGAGTTGGATTGATTTTCAAGTTCAAACGGATGAACCGAATTGAACGAGGATAGTTCAATTTGAATTAGAAGATGAGGCACCTTCAAATAAGTTTGTGCGTCTTTTTATTGCTTTAGGGGCATGCATCCATGGTTACTGCAGATTACCTTCGGCCCCATGATATATGTCGATGCTTTACTTTTCTTACGAGGAGATATAGAGGATGCCTCATGGTCAGCAACCGCTATCAATGCCGAAAATGGTATTTTTCGATAATGCATGCTTCTTATATATGTGCATAATGTCTTATGCATATTTTAGTTTAGATGCATAAGACATTATGCATTTTTTGTTTTCACTTTTTCGGTTATGCATCATTTCTGTTTAGATGCATAAGACATTATACATTATTTATTTTAACTGAATGATGTCTTATGCATATTTTTTGTTTTCACTTTTATGGTTATGCATCATTTTCGTTTTAGATGCATAAGACATTATGCATTATTTATCTTAACCGCATGATGTCTTATGCATTATTGTTTTTCACTTTCGATCTTATGCATCATTTTTATGCAAGTGCATAATGTCTTATGCACTATTTAGTTTAGATGCATAAGACATTATGCATCTGTTTTTAGCGCGCATACTTCATGTTTACGCTGGCTTGATTTTTATATTTTTTTTGTACGGGGTTCTTTCCACTAGCCATGGCCCCGGTACCTGGTGAAGATAATGATAAGCTGAGAGGGAATGGTTCATGAGGAATTTGAGTTATGTTCTTGATCATGATCAAAGGCCAATCACATTTTTATCCGATCGTGCGAATGATTAAAGAGAGCTATTCCAGTTTATTTTCTGAGCCTTCCATAGTTTCTGCTACTATCATCCGAAGATGAACTTACCAATTAATGGCTCACGACGAAAGGTATGGTCTTGTTATTGATGCATTTCAAGCCGCTGGCGTATGCTCTTAGTCCCGAAGGTTTCCAAACTGCCATCGCTACGATTAGGGGTCTTGGTTGTGGTTGGGTGGCAGACTATATTGAAGATATCCCTTCGGAGAAGTGGTCAAATGCCTTTTTTCAGGCTTGTAGGTATGGTAGGACATCTTCTACTCTTGCCAAATCCTTCAATAGTTGGATGAAGGTACACAAGAAGCTCCCTGCAAATGCTCTTATGGATCGAGATAAGGAAGGATGTGATGGTATGATGTCAGAGAGCGAATCTTGGTAAGTTTCATAACAATTCTCACACCGAAGAATGAAGCTAAGATGGAGGCTCTTATTGATGAGGGTTTAACCTGGCTGGTTATACGATTAGATACTCATGTTTATGAAGTGGAGGGAGGAGAGTTCTCATAGTGTTAACCTTGAGGCAAGGACATGTACCGTCGGAGGTGGCGCGTCTATGGATTTCCATGTGTGCATGCTTTGCATCGATAATCGATGAGTGCCAAATAGTGCATATTTCTACACCTTTTTATTGGCATTTTACTCATCTTTGCGCTTAGAAATCGAGATATTATCCCGATTCTGTGTTTTCTTTGTTTTCAAGAATAAATATTTGTATTAATTAATTTTGTGTTTTTAGGTAGTAAATAAAGCTCGGAGAACTCCGAGGAGCCAAAAGAGCGAAGAATTGAGTCGAGAATCTATGGAGCAGATAGCCCAAAGCCGCGCGCGAATCGTTGCAACCCAACAAGGAAGACATGGGCTAGAGCCACCGCGACCGGATCCGAGCCCGTACACTCCCATTGTAGTTGAGATCTCATCTTGCTGCATCCTACGCTCGCTGCACCCTATGCATCGACCCTTGATGTCTTCGCTCAACACCAGTCACTCCGAGCCGTCTCTCAGCCGTTCAGATCTCACCTCCTCTTCATCCAATGCTCGCTGCGCCTTCCTCATCAAATATTGATGTCTCCGCCCCACAGCAAAACTACCTATCCCCTACACCTCAGTCGACCAAATCCATTTTCTCTCCATCTTCTCTTTCTTCTCTTCTTCCCTCTCCCCGACAGTTGCAGAGCAACTCCACCACTCTTCCCCCATATCTTCTGCCACAGCCGCACCAGCCATCACCACCACTTCCATACCCTGACATCCCTGCAACAGCCACATCCCTCTCTAGGTCTAGGTTTTCTCTTTCTTAACTTCTCCAACCCTAGAAGATAACTTAGAGAAAAACTAGACCTAGGTTTTCATCACCACAAATCGAGCATGGAGTTGCGGCAGCGATTAGACGAGAGAAGAGACGATCGAGACGTGGGTGAGAGAAATGTTATTTTAATTTTCTGTTTTTAAAATAAATTAGGTTTTTTTTAGTTTTTGAATTGTGCATGTATAAATAGAAGAGGGAGAAGATGATTTTAGTCATGCCTGGATTAGCCAGAGCATCCTTGTAGATTTAATTTCTGTTGTTTTAGTGTTTTAATTTAGTTGCTAAGGGTTTCAATGAGACCCTAACTCCATATTCTGTTTTTAACTATGATTGAACCATCTTGAATGCTTAATGTTATCAAATGTCTTCAATTACAAATACCCAATGCTTTTGTCTCACAAAGTGTATACCAAAGCCATGGATACACATGTAGTTAGGTCACAAGCGTGTTGAGTGTATTGCAGCTCAACCTTAGATACAAATGCTGATTCCCTTGACTAGTTGTACTAAATTAGACAACTAGTGCTGCGGGTCGCACTTTAGCATTACCATTGAGGCATTACGTGGAGAGATAGGTGGTGGAATTGACACCGCCCCTTATCAATCACGGGACAACAAGAAGCTCAATTTAGTTCAACACGAATAGGAATTTAGAGGTGATTTGATAACCCAAGCACCCCTTTGTCACTGTTTACCTTAGTTTAGGTTCACTTGATTTCAAAATCACCCGTATCGGCACAAAATATCTGTTGTCACTATGTTACTCATTTAGAATTCGCTTGAAGAAGCCTTAGATCATACAAGAAGCACCCTCGTCTCTGTGGATCGGCCGTGCCTGCCGCGTCTCCGATAGACGCCGTGCACTTGCGGTATCACCGTAGGCCATAAATTCATACACCCTTAGAGGCCTACCAAGTTTTTGGCGCCGCTGCCGGGGACTTGGCGCGTGCCCTGTTGTTCATTGGCTAGCTTCACTGATTTTCAACCCTGTACATATCCATTTTACATTGTTATTTCTTTTAGCTCTCTTCTTAGTATAACTTAGCTTAACCACTCTCTTTATTTTGCATTCTGCACTTGTTATTCTATTTGTTATTACATCACTACATCTGTAGTTGTCCTTTTGTTCTTGTTTACTTTAGTGTAAATTGTAGTTGTAACTTGTTATAATTCTGCATTTGTGCATCTTTTTGTGTCTTGAGCTGTGCATTTTAGAGAACTTAATCTCTTTGTTAAGCTACGGTACTTTTGTACTTGCTGTGTTTTCTTGGTCTTCTTGAGCAAGCCCAAGGAGTGGGAGAAAAAGGTGCAAATCCGAGCAACCCCCGCACTTGGTGAGTGGCTCCGCCATGTCCGTGTGCTGATCCGTATTGTTAATGTGCAGTAAACCCCGCTCCCTTGCTAGCCCTACGAGCTGCAAGTTTGAGCTGCCGCTCACGAGAAACCCTCTCGTCAACCCTAAAACTAGCTTGTGAAAAATCTGATGTGAAGTCAACTCAGACTGGTGACATCAACTGAGTGAGTTGATGCAACTGATCCTGTGAGACATCCACTCCCCAGTGTGATCTCGTTGAGCTAAGTAATTGGAAAATCTTGTATGAATTATAATGCGCGGTGGTTCACTTGCTACCCGTCCCCGCGATATTCTCGACTTGTTGATAACCTTGCCGAGCATGTTGTGAGTTTGTGCTAGACCTTGAATCTCGTGAGACCATGTTAGCCGAGTACTTTAGTGCCCTGTCACATGTAAGTTTGAGTAAACCCCGAGCTTAAGATTGCTCTACCCCCGTTGACTCGACTTCTATTGGCTCATTAGTGCACTTTGAGCTTACTAAGACCATCTGACCTGCAAGGCTGAACCCATTTGCTATCTGAAGTGTGCAATTACATCTCAATTGAATAGTCCAGTATGTTGTGAGTCTGTATGATAATGAACAACTAACTCTTGACTCTCATAAACATGATGTTGTGATGGTTGATATTCCTTGTTTGCATGATGAGTAGAAGACTTGAAAACCCTGAGTTTGATATCTCTAGCTGCTTAACCTATATGCTAGTTGATGATGCTCTGATTTTGTGCTGAATTGTGTGGGTGCCTTGCATGAGAAATTAGCTACCTTGCCAGGTCTGTTTACACCTTGTACATCTGCTAATCTGTTCATCTGCTGCAAACTCATGTGACCCAGTGAACACTGATATCCACAAGCATAACCCTGTGACATCTGAGTGATGATTTCTACATGCTTAAATTTTCATATCTTTGTATGCTCCTCTAGCCCAAATTGGTTGAATGTTGCTCTGCTTTGCTAATTGCCAGTAGTGCTTAACCCTGAACCAGTGCTAAATCATCCAACCCCGGGAACTACGAGATTTGTGCTTGGCTCTCGTGACTTTTGAAACAAAACTGTGTTAGCCGAGATCTTTTGCCCATGTGTGATTTGCGCATTAAATCCTTGGTTTTAACTTGTGCACATGTGCTCGGCCCAGACTTCGACGATCTTTGTGAGAGGCGAGCGCAACTTGGTTAACCAAGTTTCTTTGTCATCCTCACTTATGCAAGCCAGGTTGACAAATCCACCTGAGCATAACCTTGAGCATACCCTGAGCTCTGCCCTGTGAAATGTGTGCTGTGCTTACCTTGTGCTGTCATTTTTTTTTTATGTGAGTTTGCAAAAACTTGTGCTGCATTGTGCATTGCCTGACTTGCACAATCTGTGCACCTATTCTTGACCAAGTTTGTGCAATCATTGAGTACACACACAACCAAGGCTGCATGAGTGAAACCCATCCCTTTAGGTGTAAAACCGGGCTTTGCGTGAGTCAACCAAGCCCGCATAAACCACATAACATGGATGGACTGCATAAGCTGAAGCCCACTTACTAGGCTTAGCATTCTGCACTTTCAACCCACATAAGCCTTCATAGCTGGGCTGTACAAGACCAAACCCATTTCAGCTGGGCTGTGCTGTTTGCACAGCAACCTGGGCGATGCACACAACTTCTGGGTTCTGTCCCAACCAGCTTCTGGGCTGTGCATTGACACATAACCTGGGCTTTGCACCCACCTGAGCCCACATAACTTGGCCTATCTAACTGGGCCGTGCAACAAACTAGAACCCACACTTCTGGGCTCAACTCACTGCTGGGCTGTACTTCCCCAACAAACCAAAAGCCCACATAAACCAAAGCCCACACAAACCAAATCCCAAACAAACCAAAGCCCAATAAACCAAATTCCCACATAAACCAAAGCTCATTTTCATGTTATATTTGTAAGAATGTTAATGTTTCTGTACATTATCTTTTGGGTTGACCCTCAACTCTTTAGATTATTAGTGTATGGTAAATTTTTGTATATAATTTAAGTAGGACTTGTTAAATTTTTCTTGAATCGGTTGAGTCTTCTTATGCATATTTTGTGCTAATCCGATATGATCTCCCGCTGAGAATGTTGGATTCTAGCCTTGATTAATGAAGCTCTAACCGTGCTCCCGCCGACATCCAGGTAATCTCTTCCCTTTTCTCTTTTCAAGCATAGTTCTCATGGTATGTGATTGTTTAAATTTTTTTCCTATCTCGTTGACACATTGAGGACAATGTTCGATTTAGGTTTGGGGTGCATTTGCATTTAGAGTTTTTAGTCTTTTATTTTACCTTTTATTTTTAAAAAAAAAAAAAAAAAAAAAAAAATTATTAAAAACTCTTTTTGTAAAAACCTCCAACTTTTAGAGATTTTAGAGTCACTAGCATGCTTCTAGCTATGTTTACATAGAGAATCGTAGAAATAACAAAAGTTAGAAGTACCGGAGAACACAATCGGGTTTCTTAGTTGATTAGAGCGTTAAAGTTGGATTTAACCATGGAGAGCGAATTAGGTGCTGTTTAGATATTCGGTAGTAGAATTGTGATCACCCATAGTGGAGACTACCCATATTACATCAAGTGAGGCACCAACCTTCAATTTTTTGCAACTTTCTAGAAAAGCTGTTAGAGTGTGTGTCACCGTACGTAAATTCCGGGTAGGAATGGTGAGCTACCCAACTCCGCACCAATTTCAGCACTACTTTTGATCTCTTGAGTGCTAGTTTTTGTCAATCATGAGGGTGACGTCTAAAGATGAAACTCCTTCTAAATACCGATTTGCCGTTAGCATCACTCTCTCTCAATCGCAAGACCCATAGAAACACATCATCGTCAGCAACCGGAGCAGAATCAGAATATTGAAAGAAAAATTGATATAGTCCAAGGTTTATGTGCAACAAAGAAAATAGGATGAGAATTAATAAAATTTATAAAATCAAGACAATGCAAGTTGTGGAAAAATTGAGTGATAAAGTCCTTTGTCCATGGAGTTAGTTGTTTCATTATTTGTATTTTTATTTTCACTTATTGTAATGTAAAAAATATATATATATATATATCAAAAATCAAAAAAAATATTGTAGTTTATTTTTGCTACCACCATGGTAAAGAAGAATTTAAAAAGAAAAATCCAAACAACAAGGAATTTGAGTAGAAAAGTTAAAAATTGTCGAGTTTTGTGAAGTTTAGAAGTTCGTCATCAACATTTGAAGACCGAAGACCGAAGATTGAAGACGTTTCTATGGTTCTTATGAGAGAGTGATATTAATTGCCGATCGAGTGAGAAGTGAGTGAGTGCCCACCCTTGCTAATGGTTGATTTCCTTTCTTAGAGATCATCGAGAAAAAGATTTTTTTGTCCACACTTACGTGGAGTCTCCAGATTTTTATTTCGGGAAGGTTATCCTTCTACCTACAACGTGTGCGGGATTTATCTCTTTACTCCTGCCCGCACACATGAGAGACTAAAAAAGCGATATTTTTGAGTGCAATTATCATAAAACCCTAATGGTGAGGCGAAGTCGAGGCTTATGATCACAATCGAATCCGAATTCTTTCATATGGTATGGTTACTTCTCGCTCGGCACTTAAGGATGAGAATGCGTTCTTTGGTAGTT
Organism: Papaver armeniacum; assembly: GCA_023531295.1. Taxonomy (NCBI): domain Eukaryota; kingdom Viridiplantae; phylum Streptophyta; class Magnoliopsida; order Ranunculales; family Papaveraceae; genus Papaver; species Papaver armeniacum. The sequence continues at coordinate 18,387 of JAJJWW010013753.1, forward strand.
CTAACTTCTTGTTACTAGCACGAGAAACTTTATGTCCTCATAGCTTCTTGGAGGCTTGAGACTCTTTTTACACTCGAAGTTGGAGAAGGTTTTGTGGGTACACCTCTGGTAAACCCTCACGAGACTATAACTCGTCCACTAGGGACACCTAGGGGTTTAAAGGCTTAGTGCATACGCTAAATGCATTCGAGAGACTGCGACGGGGGTATAGTTAGGATTTCTTCATTTTTGTTTCACTTGAGGACAAGTAAAATTCGGGTTTGGGGTATTTGATGAGTGCCAAATAGTGCATATTTCTACACCTTTTTATTGGCATTTTACTCATCTTTTGCGCTTAGAAATCGAGATATTATCCAGCATTACGTATTTTCTTTGTTTTCAAGAATAAATATTTGTATTAATTAATTTTGTATTTTTAGGTAGTAAATAAAGCTCGGAGAATCTCGAGGAGCCAAAAGAGCGAAGAATTGGAGTCGAGAATCTATGGAGCAGATAGCCAAAGCCCGCGCGCGAATCAGTTGCAACCCAACAAGGAAGACATGGGCTAGAGCCACCCGCGACCCGGATCCGAGCCCGTACACTCCCAGCCGTTGAGATCTCATCTTGCTGCATCCTACGCTCGTTGCACCCTATGCATCGACCCTTGATGTCTTCACTCAACACCAGTCACTCCGAGCCGTCTCTCAGCCGTTCAGATCTCACCTCCTCTTCATCCAATGCTCGCTGCGCCTTCCTCATCAAATATTGATGTCTCCGCCCCACAGCAAAACTACCTATCCCCTACACCTCAGTCGACCAAATCCATTTTCTCTCCATCTTCTTTTTCTTCTCTTCTTCCCTCTCCCAACAGTTGCAGAGCAACTCCACCACTCTTCCCCCATATCTTCTCCACACCTTTTGACAGCCATCACCACCACTTCCATACCACGACATCCCGCAATGACCACATCCCTCTCTAGGTCTAGGTTTTCTCTTTCTTAGCTTCTCCAACCCTAGAAGCTAACTTAGAGAAAAACTAGACCTAGGGTTTTCATCACCACAGTCGAGCATGGAGTTGCAGAGCGATTAGACGAGAGAAGAGACGATCAGAGACGTGGGTGAGAGAAATGTTATTTTAATTTTCTGTTTTTAAAATAAATTAGGTTTTTTTTAGTTTTTGAATTGTGCATGTATAAATAGAAGAGGGAGAAGATGATTTTAGTCATGCCTGGATTAGCCAGAGCATCCTTGTAGATTTAATTTCGTTGTTTTAGTGTTTTAATTTAGTTGCTAAGGGTTTCAATGAGACCCTAACTCCATATTCTGTTTTTAACTATGATTGAACCATCTTGAATGCTTAATGTTATCAAATGTCTTCAATTACAAATACCCAATGCTTTTGTCTCAAAGTGTATACCAAAGCCATGGATACAGACGTAGTTAGGTCACGGTTGTGTTGAGTGTATTGCACTCAACCTTAGATACAAATGCCGATTCCCTTGACTAGTTGTACTAAATTAGACAACTAGTGCCTGGGTCAGCACTTTAGCCGTTAATTGAGGCATTACAGGGAGAGATAGGTGGTGGAATTGACACCCCGCCCTTATCAATCACGGGGACAACAAGAAGCTCAATTTAGTTCAACACGTAATAGGAATTTAGAGGTGGATTTGATAACCCAAGCACCCCTTTGTCACTTTGTTTACCTTAGTTTAGGTTCACTTGATTCAAAATCAGCCGTGTCGGCACAAAATATCTGTTGTCACTATGTTACTCATTTAGAATTCAGTTGAAGAAGCCTTAGATCATACAAGAAGCACCCTCGTCTCTGTGGATCGACCTCCACTTGCCGCGTCTCCGATAGACGCCGTGCACTTGCGGTATCACCGTAGGCCATAAATTCATACACCCTTAGAGGCCTACCAATAACAATGTCTGGTCTAATCCGTATGATTTTGTTGAACCTTATTTCACTACTGCATACTTCAATAATGTCTACAGCCATGCAATTCATCCTATTCCGAACTACAACATGCCTGAAGTTTATGAAGGTAATGATATTATCAATGTACCGATGTTAGGAGGCCGCCGGAGGCGACCACAAGCTAATAGACATTTGAGAGTTACGCAGAAGCCGCCCGGAGAGCAATGCGCTGTGGTAATTATTGTGAGATTGGTAATCACAACAAGCAAACTTGTACAAAGCCTACTTGTTACAAGAAGCCTCCAAAGCCACCGAAGAAGCCAAGCGTTCTAAGGAAGTTAAGGGAGAAATTATCTTGTTTGTTTCTTCGGACTATTACTTTTATGTTTGAACCTTATTCATTTTTCTTTAATTAGTTTTTATGAACAAGTACTTTTATTTACTTAGTTTCTTTTTTGTATTGGTTTTATGAAAAATACTTGTTTTTTTTCAAAGGTGTGTTTTTGTTCGCTTGTATCGATTATGTTTTCATTTTTTTATCTTAAATGCATAGTAGATTATGCATTAGTTTTCGATGATGCATAATCTCTTATGCATTATGTTTTGAAGATGCATAATCATTATGCATTTATTCTTTTTAAAGATCCCGCATAACGAGTCATTCAACTTTGGTTCTTTCATGCATCCGTATATGCATAACAAGTAATGCGTCCGCATAACAAGTCATGCACATTTGTTTTATTCCCGCATAACATGTTATTCGGTTTGTTGTTTGTTGCATAACATGTGCTCTTTTGTTGCATAACATGATATTTAGATGTTTATATGTAACCTGTTGTTCCTTCATTTTCCTTGTAAGATTTATATCATGTTATGTTTATAATCGGAATTCGAGGGCGCGCGCCCCTCATATCATAGTACGGTTAAATGAAATAAGATTGCAGCAAATATATATATATATAAATATCGACAAGATAACAAGATATAAGTTGTTCGGACAAGATTCATACCAAAGTATTACACATAACTACTGCTTGAAGTTAAGCTTCACACTAACTACTTTACCATTTCCTCCCAAGTTAAATTGCTCATCCTACCAACAACTTTGGGTTGTTAAAACAAAGTTACGTTTCAACCTTTCTATTATGCACTGACATCGGGAACATTTACACACGGCTTCATCACATTGACCTTGACATCATCCCGAGATGTCTTCATTGGCATCTATCCCCCAAGCTGTTTCCAATATCCGTCGGCAATTTCAATACGGACTTACTCTTTTCTTGTTAGCTTTTCTGCATCTTCCTTTCCCAACTTCAGCCATTTCTCGCCTGATTCCGGACTTCATACTCATTTTCATATAGTAGCATACACATATGAGGCGGTCGGGGTGATGACCTTGTTCGAGAACGATCCTGGCAAAAATATCCTTGTATACAAGCGGTTTCCCTCTTTATATCCACGATTTCGGTGATAGATTCAGTTTGTCATACCTTTCGATCAAATAAGGCATACAAGCCTTTGCCATTATAAGCGCTTGTTTCTTGCAGTTAACTTTATAGCCTTCAAGACTGTTATAGAAGTTCCACTCACCCTCTAAAAAGTCATACTCTAACAATGTCCAATGTGTACCAGCAGGGTTTTCCTTTGTCATATAGTTCATTGGGATGAACATCTTCTCAACTTCAATAGGGAGATTCAAGATGAATTCTCCAACATATTTGGAAATCCCATCTTTCTCCTTTGTTTTAACAAAAAGAAGCGCAAAAGAAATATTGTTTAGGAAGAAAAAGTTAGTGGATGTAATTGAAAGGGTGCACAACAGTGTAGGAAACAATGATGAATAACTTGTTATGCGGTTCAAAACTAGTTGCATAACATGTTATCGAAGTAATAATATGGGCATAAGATAATATGCAATAATGACTTGTTATGTAGCAAAATGAAATTCTTTTTGACTTACCCAAGCATCTCGGCCTCATGAATGCAGACTCGCATACCTTCGTTGAATACTCACATCATTCTGTTCATTTTTCCGCCGTGAACAACCTATAACCGTAGTAATATAGTACTTGTTCTTCTAGGTATTTGTTGTTCATTAGCCGCCTTATTATATCTCCGTGAATCCGAATATCCCACAAGTACCTGGGTCTTCTCCTTCTCTGATACTCAATAGGAATTTCGTACGACATAATTAGTGAGATTTTTATTCAAGTGACATGGATTGTTTTAGAAGCATAATTTATTATGCATGGGTTTTTTTTTTATTTGCATTTATTTCATAAGAAGCATAACTTTGTAATGCATTGATTTTTAAACAAGCATAAACGTAGTTTTGATGTACTTACAGGCTGTTGGCATTCTCAAAGTACGTCTTCGATTACTTCAATCAAGGCTGGTTCTATTGTATCCTTGTAATCCCGAAAGCATTCCATTGTTTCAATGGAGGTAATTTTCTCGAACGGCCCGCCAATCAGACGTACGAGGTTTTTCTTCAACTTTATTCTCATCAGGCTTGTCTTTTTGCTTCTTTGCTTCCCTAGCTCACAATCTTTGAGGAGTACACTTTGGTTGTCCTTTGATTCCATGTTGTCCTTTCCTTGATTCTTCTTACCTTGCTTTCTCGGTTGGTTCCCATCCTCTTACGCCATGTTTGCTTTTCCTTTAGTGGTGTATTTCTTCTGACTTTCTTCTTTTCAAAGACATTTTTGAACATATTCCTCTTCTAGTTCTTCTTCCCTGATTCATGAAAACAAGTGTGTTAGATATAACAATTAAGTAAATAGTAGTTGATTAAATAGCAAAACAACAACATAATAAATAGTATATAGTTGATTAAGTAAATAATAAATAGTACATAGTTGATTGTGACATTAAAAAAACTTCAGAAGCAGTTCATGGATATTCAAATACATAATCGCTTTATTGTTTTCACATCGCGGGCCGTCTCCTTGCCAAAGAGCGCCGTCTCAACAGTTTGGATGTTGTGACTTTTCTGCGACTTGTTCTTCGCCATCTCAACGGTGGGTTCTCGCGGCTTTGTTGCGACCGGCTCTTCCGGGCATTTCAATGACTTGCTGTTGTTGTCCTCCAGCACCATCTTCTCCTTGTGAAATATGTAGATTAAATGAGGGCCCTCCATCACCATCTTCTCCTTGCTGTTCTTGTCCTCCAGCTACATTCTGAAACTCTGGAAGATGTTCACCATCTTCTTCTCCAGCACCATCTTCCGTCCGGCACCATCATCACCATCTTCTCCTCCAGCACCATCATCACCAAAGAAGGAATTCTTTTTCCGTGCTTCAATTCTTTCTTGAGTTGTTGCCAGATTTGGAGTTGTCGCAATTCCTCGCGTGTCTGCCATTTCCTTGTTTTTGGACAGATTAACATCTTTTTCCGAGGTCCATGAACTTGTAAGGTGAAGACTGGAGTCCACGACTTGCCGTTTGGTCTTGGCTATCAAGTCGATAATTTGCGGCAATGATTCTTGTGTAGGTGGCTCGATTGAGGATACCACTTCAACAACCTGTCTCATTCTGGGCAAGTTTTGGCGGTGGGACGCTTGGCTCGGTGACGATGCATTGACGCTAGGTCCAGCTGATGATTCCACTCGCACCTCCTCTTTCACGCCCGATGCAACGAGCAACTCCTTCACTTTATCGTACAACCGAGAAGTGAAGTCTCCTACGGTCTGTCTATATTCCTCCCGAATCGCTTAATGTCTTTTAGCATTTCTTGGACATTCTTCAACCTTGCGCCGGGACTATCAGGGAAACTTCTCCTCTTCAATGATCTCGTAACGCATCCCGAAATGCATCTTCATACTTGTCCCTGTTCATCTCAAGATCCATTGCGATGAGCTCATATATAGTTTTCTGTTTCTTTGTTCTCTTGGTTCATGAGTTCCAACTCCATTCGACTGTACGCATCTCTAAAGTTCTCCTTGAAACGCAATATGATTAATAACACTCATCGGGAATGCATAACAAATATAACAAAAGTTTTATATGCATAACATAACATGTGATGCAGATATGTTAAACAATGCATAACTAACCATAAATTAAACATTGGAGATGCACAACATCTTATGCACTCATATTTCACAACCCTGCATAACACTTTGTTATTTTTAAATAATGCATAACTGGTTATGCATTCACAATTGCATATGCATAAGACGTTATGCAGATAATTTATAACGGTTCATAAAAAAATACCTGCAAGTCTGTAATATGCTTCTTGATCATTGCTTTCTTCATTGCCGCAAAGTCCCACCTCCCAGCTCTTGGTGCAGTAGCACTGTCACACGACCTTGATGTCGGATGCCAACTCGGCTATGTTAGATTTCTCGACCAACCAAAAGCTGCAAAAAACAATAACTAATATATAAGATATTTTATATATTTGATTTATTGAAAAGAGAATTAAGTAAACAAAAAAAAACCCAGCTCACAAGAGAATATATAGTGCAACCAGGGCAATTCCTGATCCAAGATTCTTTTCTTTCACGTTTTTGATGCCGTTCATCGGGTTATCGTGAATCAAATCGGGAAACGTCTGAGAGTCCATGGTTTGCAAATTCTTCACCAAACCAACATATTTGACGTCCAAATTGTCTCCCATTGACCCACAAAAGAACAAGACGACTAGCATGTAGAGGCGGCAAAGGCGAACAACTTCCTCTTCACAACCTTTCTTATCAAGTTTTTCCAACACCTTTGACCTTTGAATATCCTCTACCCAAACCTTTGTTACCCGTGCTTTGGGATGTACTCACTTTACCAATTTCTTGTTTTTAGTGGGAATTGCTTGACCAAGGCAAGTGACTGAGTCAGCTCTAGCTCTTCCTTTGAAGTCAGAATATTTCTTCCTCTATCTCCTTGAACTCTTGGAATCAGGAAAGTAGCAGAGAAGCTCACCGGGGTCATGTTGACGGTATACACTTTTTTGAGACACCTTGAATGAATGATGACTTAAATCATCATGGTTATATGATAAAAATACCTCATCCATCACCGGCTGCTCTTACCATCAAACAATGCCATGTCCGTGCGTAGATACCCAGTTATAGAATTTCCCAAATGGACACACATTCATCATACTAGCCTGCGTTGGAGTAAAACCACCTCTTTCCTTTATTTTTTGTGAACAAGGTACCTACCCTTAGAAATCCCTCTATAAGTACCTTTCCGAGTTGACCTTGGTTTTAGGTTTAAGCGCATAAATAAAAGAGCAAAAAAATTGCATTTTACTAAGTTAGAAACGCTATTTTGATTTGCATAACCTCCTATGCCTCTTATTCATGCATATGCATAAACGTTATGCACAATTATTACAATGCATAACCTATAATGCACTACTTTTTAGAATGTATTTTTGGCAGATTTATTATGTTCCATAACCTATGATGACTTGTTATGCACACCAAAGTTGTCTGCCTATTATGTATTTTTTAAAGAAGCATTGCGATCCCAAAACTACAAAACTAGCAGGTAAATGATCAACAAAATTTTTTTAGTGATGCATAATAGGAATTCAACGCTTTGGTTTATAGACAACACATTTGATCGGGTTCTTCTTCTTTTTCACCTATGATGACTTGCTGATCAGGTTCTTCTTCTTCATCTTCTTCTTCACTTTCAGATCTTTCAATTTGCTTCTCCTTCTTCTTCCTTTTCACGTCTTTTGATTGTTTGGGTTCACATCTTTTTCTTTTCCTTTTCACGTCTTTATCAACAGCTTGCTTGACTGAAACAGACCAAATCAACATTGAAACAAATCAATCATACTAAAGAAACAATATATCACACAAAAAAGAAATCATAAGCAAGTCTTACCAGTTTCCTTTGGTTCAACTTTTTCAAAATCATCTGAGTCATCATCCGAAATTGGTGCGGCTTTCTTTGCTCTCTTTGTTTTCTTTTCGCTTTCAGCTTAGGTGAACTAGGTGATTCGATCTTTCAATCTTTGCGACTTCCTTGATGGGGTGGTTGCTTCGGTATCTTATTGACACACAAATAAGTAAGTTATTCATATCAGGTTATGGAGTAATTTTAGGTTATGGAATGTAAATGCATACCAGAGACATTCTTGTTCTTCTTGGAAGCGCCGGGCTTTATGTTGGTTCTCGTCTCCTTTTGCTGCTATTCACCATCAGTTTCCGCCTTTTCTACTTCTAGATTATCATCATTAGAAGGTAAAAATGATGTTAAAAAACTTAAATAGATTAAAATGAAAAAGTAACACTTAAAAATGGGTGTTATGCAGTGTTTTTTTGAAAGCATAATCTGTCATGCATCTGCAAAACATGTTATGCACATTTATTTTGATGCTACATAACCTTTCATGCATAATGCATGACTAGATTTTATGCTGCATAACCTGTCATGCATAATGCAGAACTAGTCATGCATTAAGAACTAGTCATGCATAACCTGTTATGCAGATGCATAACCTGTTCTGCAATCATTCATAAAGTACGCATAACTTATTATGCACTCAAATAACTTGTTATGCAGTTTTTTTTATGCATACCAGAGACTTCCAATCTTTCCACGGTATTTTTCTTTGCCTTCTTTTGCATCTTTACCAGTGGTTGGTCACTATCACTTTCTACTTTTTCATCTTCAACATCATCAGGTAAAATTGATGTTAAAATCAAACAGTGGGTAAGTTATAGAGCAAAAGAAATTAGGGGTAAACATATTTAGGATGAAAATTTCACCAGAAACAAAACTTAAAATTAAAGATACAAAAATGGAAAAAACAAAACTTAAAATTAAAGATACAAAAATGGAAAAAACAAAATCAAAACACAAACAGATGAAGTAATTGTTTGAATCTCACCATTTTCTTTTTCTTCATTTGAATTTCTCCTTCGTCTTCAACATCAAGAACAAAAGTTAAAATCGAAAAAAAAAAAAATCAAATCATGAATGCAAGCAAGAATACATCGATTAAAGCTAGTTTCAATACCTGTTTTCTTCCATTTCGACACTGCCGCGTTTTACTTGGCGTTTCATCCATTTTTGTTGTGTTTCTAGGGTTTTCGATTTTCTAACTGTAATCTGTAATCGTAAGTAGTTTCTAGGGTTTTCGATTTTGAAATTGAAATCGCAGGGTTTGGTTTCTGCGAATGATGATTGAGAAGAAAAAAAAAAATGTAGATCGTGAAGGAGAGAACTGATGAAGATGAAGAAGAAAGAGTAGTAGTTAGTAACGGGTGGAATTGAAATAAATGAGAGTTATTCTAACCGTACGAAACCGCTGAGGGTATTAGTGACTTTTTTCACGTTTTTAATTTTTTTAAAAAACTTTGGATGCGACCGTAGGCAAAATTAATCGTGGGCCTGCTAGTGAGAATTTTTTTTTTTTTGGGCCTGCCCCTAGTTTTCCCTTCTCCCTTTCTTCCCGTGTTTGCCAAAAATGTGATAACAAGGGGATTTGAACTACTACCATACAACTCCTTTAATTGGCTGAACACCACTGAACCAACACTTCTTTGGTGTTAACAGGTTCATCTACTTCGACTATATAGGTATTTAATACACAAATGAACCTCCCCACCATAATTTCTTAATATTTTCACATTTAATATTTTCTTAATAATTTCATATCTATAAAACGAATTATACACGTATGTATGCCGTTCCGAATTATTGCCGACTCACGAACCGTTGACTGAATTTTTGACCGAATTTAGTTTTTACGAAAACGAATAATACCGTACGTTTGCCGTTCCGTACGTATGCCGAACTCCGAATTGCTAACTAGGAGCGGCAATGAAGCACGAAAACCTAAGTAGAGCCTTGTTGCGAAAAGCTATATTCGAGTCCCAAAAATTTGGACGAATTTGCCTGACACCTCAAATTCTAATTCGTGATCCAAAAGGTATTGTGTGACACATAGCTTTTCTAAACAAGCTTGGTAGAGGGGCGGAAAGAAATGGTAGAGAGGCGGCAAGTGTGATAGTAATGTCCCTCTTATTGGTTAGGGGGTGTCCTATAGGGGTGTAGATTGACTAGATTACCCTTTTCACCTTAAATCAACCAAAATCAAATCATTTTTTTTTTAAAACCTAATGAATCAAAAAAAATCAAATCAGTTTTTTTTCATCTTCTCTTCTCCTCCATCAACCGTAACCTCCATTAAAACCGAAAATTTCATCGTCTTCAATTAATCGGCGATTTGAAAAATGTTTGGAAAAAACCGGTTAGGGTTTAGTTTATCGTGTTGGATTTAAGTTAATTTTTGTATCAAAAATTAGGGTTTTGTATGAAAATTGAAATTGAAATTTACGGGTTTATGCGAGTTTACGGTTGATTTTAACTCAATTACGAAACGAATCGGAGATTTTGAAGAACATACGGTTGGTAATAGTTCAATTACCAACCGTAAGTTCTTATATCTGAGAATTTTCTTCAGTTACGGTTGGTATCGAGCATTTAGTTACCAACCGTAACTGGTTTTACGATTGGATTTTTCCCAAATTTAACCAGTTACGGTTGGTATTCGATAACTTACGAACCGTAACTAAGAGTTACGGTTGGTCACGAGCAAAATTGCAACCGTAAGTTCTTCTGAAAATTCAAAAGTTTTGATTTTGTTATGTAATTTAGATAATTTTGAGCGAGAAAAAGCTAATGGGAACTAATTTAGAAGTATACCGAGTCACTAGAATCACTCATTTTGGTTGAGTGAATCAAAATCTAGGGTTTCACAAATATCACATAAGTTTTCTTTTTCTTCTCCTCAATTTTTTTTTTATAACTCTAAAAATCTGATTATAGAGTTATAATAAGTGAAAATTAATTATCAACACTAATGTCTAATCTTGATTATCATTACTAAACTTGATTATTAACAATAAGGGCTAATTAGTCATTTCCAGATTTTCTTTGATAAGGAGCACTTGAATTTGCTTGGAATGACCTTTTTTGTCTTATTAGGTTGCCGTCCCTCTACCATTTCTTGCTGCCCCTATACCAAGCTTGTTTCTAAAAATGCTAAACAAGTCGTGATTTCAAACATCACAAAACCGATTCATTAAAATGGATCTCATGCCATTCGGTTCGGACTTGTTATACTCAAAAATGATTTTCTCATTTCCCATTCAGGATTTACACGATTTATAAAGGGATACCAGTATTACTTGGGAGTGATACCAATTCATATAAGACAAATAAATATTAACAGATCCTAACCGTCGGGTAGCTGAATCGGTATCACGAGGATTTGGTTTTTGAAATTTGTTCTAATGATGCTGAAAAGCCTGGTCTTAATAAAATATGTGGGGTTTCATGGCGGAGTATTAAAAAATTCGAGTCCTAATGTTCAGCTTTGGTGTTTACGTATGTTTTTATCCCTTGTTGGTCCAAAACCCCAATACTTTATACGACTCTACCCTTTCCCTGCCGCCCTAGGGCCCTCTCATCGAGTGAAAACACTATACAGTGCAAGCCCTTTAGTTTAGTCCGACATTAGAAAAATATAGAAATATAATAGACACCATAAAACTCTAATTAATCCGACATACTACCCCTTAATCCAGCTAGTAGGGAGTGCCTGACTTTTTCTGTTAAAGAGTATAGATTTGGTGATGGTCCTATGGAAGTAATTGTTTCTTGAATCTAATCTCATGGTACCACTGTTAGGGGCGACCCCAAACGAATTAGGGGCGACTTTTTTATTCCCAACTCATATACACCGTTAAGGGATGTCCAAAAACGCGGAAAATACGTTAATGTCCTTACATAATCGGAAGCTATTTTGTGCCCGATTATTATATAGAAATCGGAAGCTTAGTAACGATATTATACTACCGATTAATATCGATTTTGTGCCAAACGCGTATCTTGCTTCTATAACAATCGGAAGGAACAAGAACCTCACTAGACTACCAATTATAGTAGCTCATAAATTCCCAAAATTGGTGATTTCGTCAAGGAAGAAATTTGGGGCAACTTTATAATCGGAAGTCATATTCACTACCGATTATTCTAGTTCCCAAATTCGAAAAAAATGACATTTCTGCAAAAACAAAATTTGGGGCAACTATATAATCGGAAGTCTTATTAACTATCGATTAATATAGTTCTCAAATTCGAAAAAATTGAGATTTCTGCAAAACAAAATTTGGGCAAGTTGTATAATCGGTAGGTTGTTAAGTTGGATATACTACCGATTATGTTAGATTTCAAAATTCATCACAAGAAGGATTTTAGAACAAACTAAATTTGGGGCAACTGCATAATCGGTAGGTTGTGGAACCTTTTTGGCTTACGATTATGGCTACATCCAACTTAACAAACCACATGGTTATGCTCGGCTCTGTACACTCAAAACCTATGGAATTTGGCAAGGGTTCGATCTGGGGCTCCTTATAATCGGTAGGTTGTCAAGTTGTTAACGCTACCGATTGTGGTATATTTCAAATTCCCTTACATGAAGGATTTTAGAAAAAACTCATTTTGGGGCAACCCATAATCGGATGGTGCGGTAATATATTTAACTCCCGATTAATGCTGCATCCAAAACGCGAACCAAGTGGTTATGGCTGGCTGTGTACACTCAAAACCTATGAAATATGGCAAAGGTTGGACCCAGGGCTCGTTATAATCGGTGGGTTATATAATTATATACCCTGCCGATTATGATATATTTCAACATTCATTACGTGAAGGATTTTAGAAAAAACTCATTTTGGGGCAACTTATAATCGGTAGTGTATGTAACCTATTAGGCTTCCGATTATGGCTACATCCACACTCTCAAGCCAAGTGGTTATGGTTGGATCGCACCCCTCAAAACCTATGGAATTTGGCCAAGGTCAATACGGGGCTCTTATAATCGGTAGTCTTACAAGTTGGATAAGCTACCGATTATATAAGGGATTATTAGCCGAAGTATCTACACAATAATTGGTAGGTATAGTTTCAATTTAACCTACCAATTCACCTTTAACCTACCGATTATTGTGTTGGCTACCGATTATATAAGGGCATATTGGCCATTTCGAAAAATCGAAGATAAGGGGTAGCTTAGATTTACATTTGGGTGACCTTTTTTATCTTTTAGTGTCGCCCTTAATTCGTTTGGGGTCGCCCCTAAAAATGTGAATTAAAAGTACCCTATATATATGGAAAATCATTGTAATCAAGTTTTCTTTGGTAATGTGATGTAGTGGAAAGTCATTAGATTCTGTGTAGAGTAATGTGTTGTCAAGCTACAAGCTTTAAGTTTTCTTTGGGCTCCAAGTATCCTAGACTTGGCAACCACTTGTAATAATAGACACCACAAAACTCTTAATTAAACCCAAAATACGCCTTATACAGCTGGTAGCCTGGTACGATGCATGACCTTATGTCAGAGTATAGACTGATCGTGGACCATGTGGAAAATTTTAGTACCAAGACTTATCTTTCACTTGGTACCCAAGTATTATACTTGACCTCCAAGTATACTTGGAATATACATAGGCTGGGTGAGTACATTGGGAAAAGTTCCTGCTCCATGTAATGAAAAACTAGAGCGGAATCAACACTTGATAAGAGAATGCTATTAATTATCAATGGGTAATATACAACAAAAACACAATGATTCTCAAGAAGAACATTATGAAAAAGAAGAAGAAGAACTAGAATTTACTTGTGAAATTTGTATGGAATCATCTCTTTCGGTCGATACAAAATTCAAGAACATCTACTCCGGCAGCAACAACAAAGAAAAAAAACAAAACAAAGAATGTGCATCAAAACATCACTTCTGCAACGATTGTATTGCCAAGTATGTAGAAGCAAAAATTTACGACAGCGGTACTCCGGTAATTAAATGCCCAGGTATCAACTGTAAAGTGGGCTTAGACATTAACTCTTGTCTTACTTTCATTGACGTCTCATCAAAAGCTTTCGTTAGATGGTGTGACTTGCTTTGTGAGTCTGAAATTTTCACAAACTTTGCTCATCATAGTAAGCGAGCTCACTGTCCTGGTTGCTCTGAACTGATTTTGAATGAGTGTCGCAGTGACAATGGCATTACAAAAACAATGTGCCCATCTTGCACGAATTTTTTCTGTTTTAACTGTGTGATCCCGTTGAAAGACCAACAGGTTCACGTGTGTAGTAGACAGAGGAATAAAGAAGTCAAATTGATTGACAGAAACGATCTTCTCTTCGTAGAATCTGTTGCGCGACAAGGGTGGACTAGATGTCCTTTTTGCGCACATTACGTAGAGCGTGCCTCTGGTTGTCCAACTATCACCTGCAGATGCGGAAACAAATTTTGCTACCGCTGTGGCTGCGGGGAGGCACTTGGGAGACGTTGTAACTGTTTTACTAATGTAATTCAGCCTTATGAAGTTCAGCCTTATGAAGTTCAGCCAAAGGAGGATCCATATCTCGATATGTTATCAATGTTGTCCGTCTTCACTGGTATTATCTTTGTGGTCAATATTGTGTCAGGAAAAAATTAACCTAGTTCCAATGTGCTTGATCTACTGTCATCCTCATGTCAGGAACCAATGTAAATATTCTGTCCAACAGATCCTTTAAAAATTGGTTAACATCTTTGGATTTGCGTACCCGTGAGCATGTAATTTTGGTGCAAAATATCTTTTCGGTTTTGGCTTAATCTTGACAAGCAGCCTCTCTGTTGCCTTATTCATATAACAGGATCGTTCTGTGGCATGGAAATTATTCAAATCCTTGTACTATATACATGCAGTAAAACTTATATAAAGCAAATTCAATAAAAAAGGAGTAAAAGTTTTCACACAAATATATACAAATTTTTATAATTGAACAAATATAAAATTATTTACAAATATGTACAATCCCATTAATGGCTATGAGTTGTTGGCATGTTGCACAGAAACTATAATTGCAGCACCAGCCATGAATCCACTTAAGGTTGCTTTTGATAGAAATCAATTATGAGAAGCAGTACATAAGAAGCGCTGTCAATTAAAACAAAGAGGAGATTGTGCTGGTGGTACTAGCGCTACGATTCACAACTTAAGTATTTATTGTAAACAGTTTGAAGTTCATGTTCTGCCGCCTCTGAGTGGAAACTCTCCAGTTGTCTGGCGCATTCAACAAGCTGACTTTCGCAGAAACCCGTATAGTTCGTGAGCGTTTCATTCCACAAAGGAGTTTTCTTTAGGGCGCACTTTGCTGCATAGACAGAAGAAGCTGCAAACATTGATGGAGAGTACTGTAACATGGCATATTGCATCAGACCCAGTTCCGCCAAGTAAAACACCATATTCTCTAACTCTTTATCTGCTACAGCTTCCTTGATAAAACGAACTAGGAAGTGGTATGCAGTAGGGACAGTTAAGTTCCATCCGAGCTTCTCCAAGATCGAGTTCTCTATGGCCGATATTTGCCGTTTGCTAAACTCCCCATCTGCGAGAGCAACATATTTTTCTAGTGGTGGCACAAAATCATCTTCATATTTTCCTGCTATAACCAAAGCACTAAACCCTACCAACAGTAGCTCGTTTTTTGAAACTAAATTTATCGAAAGGTACCGATCGACAATATGCACAGCCAGATATAAAGCTTCTGGTGGAAGATTTAGTACGTCATGTGTAGCAACCAAAAAATCCACAAGCTCCATCCTCATACTCACATCGATTTCGCTTTGCATGTGCATATAATCACGAACTTGACTTGAACCCTCTGCAAGCTTGTAGAATCTGTATAACTCATCAACGTACTCCACCGCGGCCAAAGGATTATCAACTTCTTCTCTATCTATATCCGTGATAAACTTATTTGATGCATCACCACAAGTCTTGCTCCGAACAGCCGGAACTCGGGTATAAACTTTCTTCTCAGGTTTATGCCTCTGAGCTAGTGCCGAGACTTTTTGTGTTTCAGAGGGAGACTGTTTAATCAATTGAGGACGCATTGTTTTAGAATATGGGGAAGTTTTTGGTGGGTTTCAGAGATTATGAGAGTTTTGATTGACAGTATAAAACAGAAGAGGAGGAAGAAGCAGAGAAAACAAACGAAAACAGAGAATATCAATGGGTCTGGGTTCAGATATATAGGAAACAAAAAGAAGAAATATAGAAAGTGATTTAATTAACGAAACCATCTAGAAATCGGATTAGTAATTCTTGAGATTGAGCTCAACTGCTCAAGTTAGGAAGTTCATTTTTTTTTTTTGTTGCCAAGTTTAACCTTGGGAAATCCAACTCTTGACACTCAATATGTCTAAGTTTCGTGTTTCCCAATTCTAATGGCTTTCTAACAATTGAAAGTCTAAAACCTAAAACCATTGGCATTGTGGCAAAAACAAAGTGTGCATCAAGCGTTTAAATGAGCGATATGCTCGTATGTATATAACACGTACATGCATGTCCAAACTGGAAAAGAAACACACAAAATGGAATGAAGCTTATATATGATTAAGTGATCTGTGACTGTGATCACTATTTTATATTATTGCACTCCTGTAAGTCGAAAAGTTGCTGGCGGGCTATATTGAAACACTGTTCGGGATACCCTTTCCCGTAAGACCCCCTTTAGAAGTCACATTTGAAGTATCTGGAAACAAAAGAGTATAAGGAATCTTTGCAGGTCCTAACCTGTTTTTAAGCTTAGGATCTTTATTCCTGGCCAATATTTTCTTCTCGACTTCGATCAAGTTCTGTCTAAATTTCTCGAAACCTCGACGAACCTCTACGTTATCTGTCCACCCAGCCTGTCTCTGCCCCAAGTACACTTCGTCTGATGTATGTCGCGAAAGAATTTCTACTAGTGCCACACCAAGACTCATTTCCATTTTTTCAGGCAACATTTTCAGGAAATATTTATCCGGGTCACTAAGGAACTCAGCAAACTCAAATGTACCTTCTTTTGGAATGAATTTCCGGCATAGTGCAGGACGGTTAGGAGGGTAACCACCGTATCCATACTGACCAAAGTTTACAGAGGCGTGAAGTGCTGATGATATCCAGATTAGAGTTGTTAATGCCTCTACAAGGTTAGAGACTGAAGACATGTCATACCACCATTTTTCATTGCACTTGTCGCCGTGGGCCTACGTTATGGATTTCAGACCACCATGCTTGAATTTCTTTATCGGTTTTTACAGTTTCATCGTTTGTATAGAAGATTGCACAGTAATTTTTGACCCATGTGTTGATAGCATCCCATATATCAAGTCCATCGGCTCCATAAGGATAATCTTCAAAAAGAAGTTGAACCCCGGACGTATTCTTATCACTTTTAATCGCCAAACGTCTGAAATTGCACGCTAAATGTAAGTATGGTATACAAATTAGTGAAGTAGATGAAATATTGGAGAATTTATACCTTTTGACAAGATCATTAGGAAGGGATTGTTCATCAAATCTCCAATTCTTATAGAGATTGGACGAAAGCTCCATGGAGATCTTTCCCGTGAACAACGACTTCTCGAGACCTCCTCCAGCATTTAGGACTATACTCCGAGCAATTCCATTGATATGCATTGTATCTTTAAAATGCGGATTTAGTAGGCGATGTATTGGATGCATCTCACTCAACTGTCGTTTCGTTGCAATGATAAATGGTTCTACAGTAGCGTGAGTGTTCAGCCTAGTCACGACCACGACCACAATAGCAGCATCACATTGTCAGTCAATAACATGTACAAGCAATTGCTTTAAAAAAGTATACTCATGTTAATGTATATGTACCAGTGGCTTATTAGCTGATGGTAACCGGAGTCATTAATAACAACATGAGTTTTTGCTATTTGCCATAATGCAGCTTCAATGCCTTGAGTTGCTGGAAGGAAAATACGATTTATTTCTTCACCTTCATCTTCATCATGCAAACCGGGTAAGCTTAATTCTATGACAAGTGGTTTTAATGTGCCATCATCTCGTAGAAAGAGAAGTGTTCGTGATGCGTAAACACATACACCACCCTCTTTGTTAATTTTGTTCAAAAATGGCATGAGATAGTCATGGTGATCTAATATGAATATCCTCCATTGTTCCATTGCCTGTCCAAAATATTGTTTAAACGGAAAAGTTGTATATGAGAGTTATTGAAAACATAAACTAAATTCTGAAAATAATGTCGACGATCAGAATACTGCATTACCATCTCAAGAGTGAGACCATCTAGGTTGTGCTCAATGTGTGAAGCTCTTATTTTGCTCAATTTTCCTGTTTTGCTTTCAGGTGGAAATTTCTGTACAAGCAAAACTTGTTGAGTAAGTTAAGTATCTTTTAATACCGTTCACTTTACATTCTGCTCAAATATTGTTTGATTTCTTACAGTAAGGTATATGTTTTTTGTTACCTGTAAACATTGGATTACTGCTGGATTAAGACCAGCAAGCATTTCCCTAGCAAATTCTGCGTCCTCCTTCCATGCCAATTCATTCGCTAACATCAAAACATATGACGAAAAATATCATCAAGAAATGTTCTGTTCAGTCAGTGTAATCTTATAAGATATGGGTCTTAAAACTTTTTAACTCGTACCTGCAATTATCTGAGGAATTGGAAACTTGCTTGATTTTTCTTTAGATGCTTTTTGAATTTCCTTAAAAAGATCTTCCGGGATTAAATACTTCAATTTGTCCATCATCCAACCTTCTAGCTTCTGGTTCCGGTTATTAGAGAACATTTCGCGTATCTCAGCAAACGATTCATAATTACCAGAGCTTTGGTGAAATATTGATTTTGCTTCTGGTATGATAAAATGCACAATTGCTCGAACAGTATTTGATATGAATTCTGTAAATTTCGCTGGGCTAAACCGTTCGTCTGGCGGAACGTAAATGTCTAAGTGGATAATTCCTGGTCGACTCTCCGTCGAAGGGTCTAAACAGAAATATTAGCTTGTTAAAGATTTTACCATAACAAATGAATATGACTTGCTGAGAAGATGAGATAATAAACACCTTGTTTTGTAGCGATGCGGCCAGTTCTTCCTCTGCGTGGGTACGGATACAATTTTGATCCACCAAGGACGGGTCTTGCAAGTTGTTGGTCTTTGTCAGGATTTCCAAGATCATTGTAATAATCATAGTCGTAAATTCGATCCCACTTCTTCCTTTCTCCCGTCCCATCTCCTCTTATCGTAACGAGTTCTTCTTGTCTAAGCCTTACTAGTGCTTCCGGTGTTTTTCCCGGAAGATAACTCTGAAGAGGAAGGCGATACGTATTCAAATTGTAAGGTAAGAAGAGGAAGGTGCATTGAAAAAATTTATTAGAGAAGTTAACTTACAGTGTTGGAGAAGAATAACCGGTCAGATTTCGTCTTACTAAATGGATAAACCCATGAATTGCACTCAAAACGAATATTCCGGTTATCGGTTTCTTCATCAAGTATCACAAACTGCAGGAAGAATTCATTTTTGTTCCGGTTCTTTACGATCAAAGCACCTGGTACTCCAAAATCTTGTTCAATGTGGAACTTCACTTTATAAGTTTTTGTGCTCAGACCATTGTGTTCGGTATTCTTCCCTTTCTTAAATTTCGCTTTTTCGCTAAGTTTTCCTCTTCCCGTGCCTATAACAGATTAACAGTACCTCATCATTTTCCTTATTATGGCAAGAAAAAGAATGCATAGATAATTAAGATGCATGATATTTTTGAGTTATGGACGAAGATCACAAACCTGTATCTATTTGAGTACTACTATAGAGTTGAGCAGAACCAGATTTTCCAGGACCGGAATGGCCAAGGCTCCGTAGGACAACAACTTTACCGGTGATAACACGTAAATGGGTTGCACCATCTGAGCAAAAATGTAGGTTATCTGTAATCCTGTGAGGAATCAAGCATTTTGTAACGCTGGAACTCGCTTCATGTCCCATTTCTCCCTGCCAAACACTGACACAAGAATCTTTTTGTTAGATGTTTGGTTTTGTCTATGTTCTAAATTACAGTTTTATAAGATTTGCTTGGAGAATTTTGAGGTATGCTTGGATATGAAGAAAAATGAGGCATCTAATCTTGTGTTTTTATTATATTTAAATTGTTTTAGATAACGGAAAAAAAAAAAAGCAAAGAAAGGAATTGAAGTAAGAATGAGATGTGCATCGCTTTAGCTTTATTTTGTGCCCGCGCGATTCCCTTTACTTTTGAGTCCGGCCCTCTAGCTTCTCTACAACCAGGGGAGGAGCCAAAGACGATCAAATCCCCGTTTTGACTCCCAAATTTTACCTGTGTATGTATTTTCTCAAGCTTACGCATATCTCTATCTGTTAACTATCTCGTTGTCAAAACAATCAAATCCTATCTTGACATTTCGGCATTATATTTCCAAGATAACTTTGGTATTCCAAATACTACTCCCTGCATCCCACTATTAAGTGACCTAGTTCAAGTTTGCACAATTTTTAAGGCAAGTAAGGGGAAAAATATTTAAGCACTTTTTATAATTATACCCTTATGGATAATAAATAGTGAAATTTTGAAATGATTTTATCTCTCAAACTACACCACGGATGTTCGCAAACTTCGTTCCATTGTAAAGCATTTTAAACACCTATGTAACTAATATAAACATGAATATCAAATTATGCATATTTCTTATAATCAATTAAAAGGATAATTTTAGGAATATCTCCTTGTTTAGTGATATAGATCATTTAATGGTGGGACAAAATCTAAAAGTAACTAGGTCACTTATTAATGCGACGGTGGGAGTAAATTTTGAGAATCCAACAAATCTCCATTAATTATTTCACTGTCAATATTTTATTATGTTCCGTTGTTTTGGAAATTGATTTTCTGTCGATATTAATTAATTAACTCTTTTGGAAGTAGTATTGTTTTTTTTTTATTAAGTCAAAATTGAAAGAAAACTTGCACCCTTGAACCAACGTCGCTTAAAGAGGACAAAAGCTTCTATCGAAGGCCTAATAGAAAAGGGGCAAGTCTCCTATGTACTTTCTGCGGTGTTAGAACTATCAGTAAAGGGTGTTGAGATAAGAATTACCACATGGTTTCTATGACGGAATCATCTGAAAACCATAATTACACGACATACTCACTTATGAAAAGAGATAAGAATTACCACCTGGTTAGCACGGGTTACTAACTATCTAGTTTATCCGTATATGGCCGACTGTTTTTCAACTTTCTAGACAATTCAAGTAGCTAGCAAACTTCCTAGATAGCTCTAGACTTCTTTTGTTTGGACTCGGTGTTGTTATCTCAACATAAGAACGTTCCTAACAGCTTTAGATTACCACATATAGGGCCTTAAAATAGGAACTCGTTGGAGATGCTCTAAAGTCGGAAAGTGTAGAACCAAATTTGGGAACTCTCAACTTGTGGTCGATCTATTACCAAGAATAGAACATTGTGTTTTATACTACGATTCTAATTAATTACTCCTTTTCTAGAGAATCAAAACAAGAAATCCTTAGTTGTTCCTGATTGCAGTAAGTCGGTACAAAAACTCATATATATGCTATGTAAGGCAGCACAAGCACAGCATAATTCAGAAGCAAGCAGAGATATTTATTTACAGTACTTTTTATTTTTATTTTTTCCAATTCAATCAAATATTCTTTCTCAGGGTCCTGTTGAATCTGTATTTCATAAGATGGAAGATTTTCATGAGGATATTCAATCAAAAATTCTTTCTCTCGTTCCTGTTGAATATGTCTTAAACTGCAAACTAGTGTGCAAAAGATGGCGACAACTTCTTTCGAATAGAAAAGTAAGTCTTGGTATTTTTTTCTCGTTCTCGTGTTCCCTAGAGCCTATCATTCAGCATTACTATGCAGATTATGACGTTATTAAAAGTACCAAACCTAAGGAGGAGAATTTCTACAAGACAAAAGTAACTAAGATGAACCTTCCTCCACTAAAAGAAGAACGCCAAGGACAAGTCACAGTTGGTTCTTGCAACGGCTTGGTTTGCCTGGCACTACCATGTAAAGGTATTCGCGATCCTGTCTACATTTGCAATCCTCTCACAAGTGAATACGTAATTCTCCCAAGAATAAGCAACGACAGATCTTGGGGTAAATCTTGGGATATTGTGAGCGGATTCGGTTACCTTCCTTCGACTGACGAGTACAAAGTTGTAAGGATATTGTGTCCTGCAGATCGGTTCGGTGACCCAAGTTCTACTACCAAGGAACAGGTCTCTACTACCAAGGGATCACAGGTCCAGGTGTACACTCTTGGCAGAGGTAATGGTACTGGTTGGAGAAATATAACAGAAACCGAGTATTCATTGATTAACGAGGGCATCCTTGCAAATGAATCACTTTATTGGAAGGACGATAAGAACAAGAAGATTGTAGCTTTTGGTTTGGCGGATGAAAGTTTTCGAGAACTCCCACCACTACCACCATGTTTTCAATTTCCCAGATATGATGAGAGAAGAGTTGTTTATCTTACAATGTTGGGAGGGCATCTGTGTCTTGTAGATCATCCAGATTATGATTGTCTAGATATATGGTCCTTTAAAAAGAACAGGAATCAAGTGAACAAAAGTAATTACGAGGTGATAGAACATGACTATTACCACGATTGGAGTTGGAGCAAGGATTTTAGAGTAGAATGGGAAAAAGATGGTGGATTCCTTGAGCCCTTCGCCCTCACAAAGAACAACCAAGTTTTGATTTGGTCCGGATCTGGACTAAAATGTTATGATCCGATAACCAAATCTATGAATCTTATTGTTAAGAGGGATTCTTCCTTTGAGACGTTCGAAGGAATTCCACACATGAACAGCCTAGTTTCCTTGAAAGATCTTGGAGTAGCATCAAAGACGTGGGTCGGATGGGTGTCTAAAAAATCACAACCATCTCAGGAAGAATGAGGAGCACAAATTTTTTTTGATAGAGAACATCTTTGATCGCAGTTATTACAAGTTTTATAATTTCGTCTTTTTTTTTTCAAACCAAAATATTTTCGGCCAAGTATTTTAAGATTAGAATTTGTTTATTTTTTTGTTTTTTTCTCGTAATAACTACTCCCCCGTCTCTAAAAGATAGGCAGGTTTGTGTGTAGGGAGTAATAAGTAGACACGTAAGGAAGCCCGCATTATATAAGTCCCACTTATGCTTTAGTGATATGAATCATCGTTAAATGAGTCCGGATTAGTCCAATTTTATGCTTTTTTTTTTTTTTTTTTAAGCATGTAACTAAGAAAAAACCAGCTAAACTGTTATTACACGTGGAAATGTGATTCCCATAAAATAGAATTGCTTAAAAGAATTTGATTAAGGAAAAGCCACATTCGTCTGTTCCCAAATTGATGTTGATAGGTATCCCGTTATGCTGCCGTCGGCTGCAAAGTTTAGTAGTCCATCTGCCGCTTGGTTTCCTTCTCTATTATGTTGAACAACACAACATGGGATTTGACGCATTCCATGTATGATTTCTTCAATCATTTCAGAGATATACAATGGAGCTTCCTTCGGAATTTTAATGAAGTGCACGAAATTTTCCGAGTCCGTCTCGAATATGACTTTAGTCCATTCTATAATTTGCTGCTCTGGTTGCTGTCACAGCGACCCATGTTTCCATCGTCAGTGCTGTGGTTATACCTAGAGGTTGTGCAAGAGCCAATACCGTGTGCGCGCTCGAGTTCCCACATATGAATCCCGCTCTCGCTATTCCTGGGTATCCTCTAGTTGCACCATGGTATTTATTTCAAGCCAGTGTGGTGCATGGGATACTCCATCCCAATTTTATTCTTGTTTCATTTGCTATAAATGAGTAGTCCGGATTTGTTGACCCTACTAATCTCATGTAACTTTTTTTGTTTTTTTTTTTGTTTTTTTTTGTTAAACAAGGAACTTTTTTATTAATAAAAAATTCGAGGTTACAATGAGTTTAAAATCGAAAATAAGATAATACAAAGTAACAAGAACATACCGTAAAAGTACAATATCGAGAAATCCGACAAGAGAAAGAGAAGGATTACCTGAGTAAGACAAATACAAGTATGGATAAAATCCGATTAAACCAGAAGAAGGATGGTTTTTGTCGGAATAAAATTCCAACTATTTAGTTTGTTTTTCTTCTTTAGAAAGATGTTGTGACGGACCGGAAAATTATGCCCTTGGCGCGTTGCCCCGCAGGTCGTAACTTCCCCAATGCGCCATGATAAAGCTACGATCCGGGCCTTAAAGCTGGGCAAATGCACGTTCATTTGCCATTGCAAGCATGCTCGTGGAGCATGATGCGGCTAACTTAGCTTCCACACCGTTCTAAAGTTACCTAGAACAAGGGTATAAAGCCTTGAAGGTTGTGGCCAATGCACCCTACATGCATTGCCTCAACGTAGGGAATTCATCACTGAATTTCATATCTAGCTGAGAAACCGTCGCACTTCCTTAGGCTTATGCAAGCTTCGCTAACTTACATATCGATGTAACTTACTTCCTAGGCCATTCCCAATGCGCCATTGGTACATGCCTACGTAGAACGGATTGATAGGAAGTATGAAAATCCATTGGTCGGCATGCAACTTGCCTCATCAAGTCTGGACGCAATCATCTCTTGCATCGAGCTACCGAGCTTAGATGATATGAGGGGTCAACGTGCTGGACCTTCAATACTGCAACTCATTGCGGCTGCATACGTACCCTTCCATAATCTAAAGGGATCAAGCACATACCATAGTTCATCACGAAGGGACAGAAACTTAAATCAACTCGTTTGCGAGGCCGTGGCCAAGCAATAATGGTAATGGCATAGTCCATATAGGTTGTTCCGTAAAAATGCATCTAAGAATGCATATTTGGTCCGCGGCATGGCATAGTGATGCCTTCGCATCATATGACCCATTGGGAAGGCTACGAGTCATAAATGAGACCTAGGAATCATTTATACTCTTCCGGCTAAGTTATGAGCTTACTTGGTACATGGTCCACATATGGACCATCATCAACTCCCCAGGCCGTGATGGCTGCACTTCATTACCCTGGCGAACAGCGATGTACGACCGTGATGGCTGTACATTCAACTTTGGCTCACAGGTCGTTTTAAATGTCCGGCCATGACGTCTGAACATTTCCTGAGCCAGGTCCCGTGAAGGGTCGTGATGGCTGAATATTGCCAAAGCTATCTTACTTGGTGCATGGTCCGTATATGCACCTTGAACCAAGTACCCCTCCCTATATATGTCTTAATGGAATTTCTACAAGTATGGAAAGGGGAGCATATTGACATGCTTGCTTTACTATTTCATGACCGTTGCCATAATTTTCTGAATAACCGGCCAAGATGGATGCTCACTTGTCCATTGTCAACCCAATGTCCAACCATGTTGGTTGTTCCCATCCAACCCGATGTGCAGCCATGTTGGTTGTCCATTGCCAACCCAATGGGCAGCCATGTTGGTTGTTCACTGCCAACCCGATGTGCAGCCATGTTGGTTGTCCTTTGCCAACCCAATGTGCAGCCATGTTGGTTGTTCACTGCCAAACCCGATGTGCAGCCATGTTGGTTGTCCGTTGCCAACCCGATGTCTATCCATGTTGGCTGTTCACTGCCAACCCAATGTGCTGCCATGTTGGCTGTCTGTTGCCAACCCAATGTCCAGCCATGTTGGAAGTTCCTTACCAACCCGATGTGTATCCATGTTGGCTGAACATTGTCAACACATTGGCCAATGGCAAACGTTCCTTTTCCTACGCAACAAAAGCTTTAGATGAAGCTTCATCTCAGGCCATAGCGCATCCTTTAGCATGCGCCATGCTAAAAACACTGGGTGTTACATTATTACACCCTTTAAAGAATTTCGTCCCCGAAATTCAACCAAACTAGGGTTCGGATTCCTTGAGTACTCGTCCCATACCAAACACTCAGGAATCCTCAAAGCTCACAGAGCCGTTTGCCAACATTTTGGCAAAATCCAACAGAACAAGCCATTCTTTCTGCAGTACTATATGGCCTAGTGATAGAGTAGTTGGATTCACCGGTCTTTCACCGTCCCCAACTGTTTACTCCCCCGGAACGCTAACTTACCGCCCCAGACGGCATGTCTGCAGGTTTTGTCAGACGTTAGCAATGACATCACACTCCGTCCCGGACGGGTGAGGGGTGATCAACCCAAATGCCACAGTAGGATGGATACCAGCCAACTGTCCCGGACAGTCTCCGGTGGTCAAGTGCCTAAATTAGGCCTAGTAGTGGCATAGTACTAAGCAAAGTTTATACTTGCAGCGCAGTAATTGGCCAACCCTACCAACTTGCGCATAAGTTGGCCTACTAACCAACTTAGAATTTCCTTCGAGGAAATACTCGCTAATAAGTCCATTACGCACAGTCCCTAGTGTTATCCTGGAACTTGCTCTGATACCAATCAGTGACGGACCAGAAAATTACGCCCTTGGCGTGTTGCCCCGCAGGCAGTAACTTTCCGGATGCGCCATGATAAACATACGATCCGGGCCTCAAAGATGGGAAAATGCACGTTCATTTGCCATTGCAAGCATGCTCGTGGAGCATGATGCGGATAACTTAGCTTCCACACCGTTCTAAAGTTACCACAGAACAAGGGTATAAAGCCTTGAAGGTTGTGTCCAATGCACCTTACATGCATTGCCTCAACGTAGGGAATTCATCACTGAATTTCATATCTAGCTGAGCAACCGTCGCACTTCCTTAGGCTTATGCAAGCTTCGCTAACTTACATATCGATGTAACTTACTTCCTAGGCCATTCCCAATGCGCCATTGGTACATGCCTACGTAGAACGGATTGATAGGAAGTATGAAAATCCAGCGGCTGGCATGCAACTTGCCTCATCAAGTCCTGGACGCAATCATCTCTTGCATCGAGCTACCGAGCTTAGATGATATGAGGGGTCAACGTGTTGGACCTTCAATGCTGAAACTCATTGCGGCTGCATACGTACCCTTTCATAATCTAAAGGGATCAAGCACATACCATAGTTCATCACGAAGGGACAGAAACTTAAATCAACTCGTTTGCGAGGCCGTGGCCAAGCAATAATGGTAATGGCATAGTCCGTATAGGTTGTTCCGTCAAAATGCATCCAAGAATACATATTTTGTCCACGGCATGGCATAGTGATGCCTTCACATCATATGCCCAATTGGGAAGGCTACGGAGTCATAAATGAGACCAAGGAATCATTTATACTCTTCCGGCTAAGCTATGAAGCTTACTTGGTACATGGTCCGCATATGCACCATCAACCAACTGCCCCTCCCTATATATGTAAATTTGACATTTTTACAACTTAAATTGGGGGACCAAAAATCATTCATCAACCCCCAGGCCGTGATGGATGCACTTCACCACCCTGGCCAACAGAGATGTACGGCCGTGATGGCTGTACATTCAATTTTGGCTCACAAGTCGGTTCTAATGTCCGGCCATGACGGATGGACATTTCCTGAGCCAGGTCCCGTGAAGGGCCGTGATGGCTGTATATTTCAAAACTATCTTACTTGGTGCATGGTCCGTATATGCACCTTCAACCAAGTACCCCTCCCTATATATGTCTTAATGGAATTTCTACAAGTATGGAAAGGGGAGCATATTGACATGCTTGCTTCACTATTCATGGCCGTTGCCATGAATTTCTGAAGGACCGGCCAAGATGGATGCTCATTGTCCGTTGCTAACCCAAATGTCCATCCATGTTGGTTGTTCCCTATCAACCCGATGTGCAGCCATGTTGGCTGTCCGTTGCCAACCCAATGTGCAGCCATGTTGGTTGTTCACTGCCAACCCGATGTGCAACCATGTTGGCTGTCCGTTGCCAACCCGATGTCTATCCATGTTGGTTGTTCACTGCCAACCCGATGTGCTGCCATGTTGGCTGTCTGTTGCCAACCCAATGTCCAACCATGTTGGAAGTTCTTTACCAACCCGATGTGTATCCATGTTGGCTGAACATTGTCAACACATTGGCCAATGGCAAACGTTCCTTTTCCTATGAAACAAAAGCTTTAGATGAAGCTTCATCTCAGGCCATAGCGCATCCTTTAGCATGCGCCATGCTAAAAACACTGGGTGTTACAGATGTGCTCCCCAAATAGGAGTGATTTGCTCCAATCTCTTGTAACTAGTGATGAAACTTCCGTCGTCAAAAGTACCATCGTGAGAACCTACTCATCTTCTACTACCACATACAACAAATAGCATAGTTTGACTTCGACGAAGATTGAACAACCACCAAAGCATGGTATGACACAACTCATTTCCTAGACCACTCTTCGTCCGAGACCTTATGGGCGATAATTTTTAACAAGTTTAGGCGCGATTATGGGAACCCAAAAAGAAGAAGTATTCAACAAATCGAGGATAAACACACAATCATCCTAGATGCGGTAGTTGATTTTAAAAAAATCAAACACTAGATCTCGCAAGCTATCCGCAATAGCTAATCCCCTCAACAACTCGTAAGTCAAATGTATCTCTATAAACTATAAAGATACTTACGTAAGTATCTTTTTGAATTTCTACTTAACAAAATAAGTTTGTTGTTGCTTTTGTAGCACGAAGCCGTGAAAGCGCTACTTAGAGGAAAAAGGGGAAGCATTCACTTTTGATGAAAACGTTCACTTCATGGTATCCAAAGTTACGGAGTACCATCAGTTGGGTGAATCAGAGACGGATTCTTCGTAAGAAGATTCATAGGTTTAGTAGTTTTTGGTTAGGTTTTTTGGTTAGGTTTTGTAAACTCTCTCGAAACTATAACTTGTCTACTTGGGTCACCTATTGGTTCAAAGGATTGATGCACTTGCTAAGTGCATCTGTGATTCATACGAAAATATTAGATTTGAAATAAATTAAAATTCCATCATAATATCTTAGTATATTTGCCTGACATTACTGTGCCGACGTTGTATTTAATGGTGTCTGTATACAATAAACCATATTCCGACAAGGAGGATAAATACTAATCAACTCCGACATTGAACATTTTGAAAAATACACAGATTTTATGCGACTTAACGACCTTCAAAGGGATAGGTCTCCCTTTACAGGCTTCAAATCACAACGTTTTTAAAAAAAACAAAAACAATAAACAGTAAATTTAACTACCGGCGTGGATGATAGGCTTCTGACAATACCAACTAGGGATGCACAATGGGTTGGGTGGGTAGGATATGGCATATTTCGCCACCCTACCCGCTGAATGTCGGGTAAGAATATTTTTACCCGCCCCCCTACCCGCTTAAGCGGGTCGGGTAAGATAGGGTGGCGGGTACAACCATTTTTTTTTTCTTTTTTTTTCTATGTTCTGGACTTTCTGGTTACTAGTTACTACCTTGACGGTGTATACAAAAAATGCTCCCAGAAAAAGAAAGAAAATCTTGCAACAACACAGCGAATAATAGCCAGCCTATCTAGATATACGCAATGGTACTGCTAATCTAACTAGGGAAACATGAACATACAAAAGCATCCTAATAGGCAGAAATCCATTTGTTGTCTCAAGAAACAAGAGATCTATTCTTTTCAAAATCGACGATGAATCCCAACTGTTGATGGTGGTTTTTAAACAAGGGGTAAAATCGTAAAACCCCATGACCTAGTGTTACCCGCAACACATTAACTAAGAGCATTTAACCCAGGTGTAAATAATTAATAGGGTATTTTTCAAAATACCATATTAGGTTTTCGACACAGAACCCTAATTCCAAAACCAAGTCGCACCCTGCGCACCATGGCAACAATGCCAAACCAAGCCGCACCCTGCGCACCATGGAAACAATGCCAAACCAAGCCGCATACTACGCACCGCGGCAAAGCAATGCCAAACCAAGCCGCATACTGCGCACCACGGCATCAATGCCAAACCAAGCCGCATATCTGCGCACCATGGCAGCAATGCCAAACCAAGCCGCATATGCGCACCATGGCAAAGCAATGCCAAACCAAGCGCATATCTGCGCGACCGCGACAAAGCAATGCCAAACCAAGCCGCATACTGCGCACCATGGCAACAATGCCAAACCAAGCCGCACCCTGCGCACCATGGCAACAATGCCAAATCTCCAAGCCGCTATGCCTTTGGCCCACGCCAACATAGCGCCCTAGGTTTGCAAGACTTGCAACTAGGTCAACATGGCCGCACGTGCCGCAAGCCATATTTCTAAGCCGCTATGCCTTTGGCCCACGCCCAACATAGCGCCCTAGGTTTGCAAGACTTGCAACTAGGTCAACATGGCCGCACGTGCCATTGGCACATGCCAACACGTGCCGCAAGCCATATTTCTAAGCCGCTATGCCTTTGGCCCACGCCCAACATAGCGCCCTAGGTTTGCAAGACTTGCAACTAGGTCAACATGGCCGCACGTTCCATTGGCACATGCCAACACGTGCCGCAAGCCATATTTCTAAGCCGCTATGCCTTTGGCCCACGCCCAACATAGCGCCCTAGGTTTGCAAGACTTGCAACTAGGTCAACATGGCCCCACGTGCCATTGGCACATGCCAACACGTGCCGCAAGCCATATTTCTAAGCCGCTATGCCTTTGGCCCACGCCCAACATAGCGCCCTAGGTTTGCAAGACTTGCAACTAGTTCAACATGGCCGCACGTGCCGCAAGCCATATTTATAAGCCGCTATGCCTTTGGCCCACGCCCAACATAGCGCCCTAAGTTTGCAAGACTTGCAACTAGGTCAACATGGCCGCACGTGCCATTGGCACATGCCAACACGTGCCGCAAGCCATATTTCCAAGCCGCTATGCCTTTGGCCCACGCCCAAAATAGCGCCCTAGGTTTGCAAGACTTGCAACTAGGTCAACATGGCCGCACGTGCTGCAAGCCATATTTCTAAGCCGCTATGCCTTTGGCCCACGCCCAACATAGCGCCCTAGGTTTGCAAGACTTGCAACTAGTTCAACATGGCCGCACGTGCCATTGGCACATGCCAACACGTGCCGCAAGCCATATTTCTAAGCCGCTATGCCTATGGCCCACGCCCAACATAGCGCCCTAGGTTTGCAAGACTTGCAACTAGGTCAACATGGCCGCACGTGCCATTGGCACATGCCAACACGTGCCGCAAGCCATATTTCTAAGCCGCTACGCCTTTGGCCCACGCTCAACATAGCGCCTAGGTTTGCAAGACTTGCGACTAGGTCAACATGGCCGCACGTGCCATTGGCACATGCCAACACGTGCCGCAAGCCATATTTCTAAGCCGCTATGCCTTTGGCCCACGCCCAACATAGGGCCCTAGGTTTGCAAGACTCGCAACTAGGTCAACATGGCCGCACGTGCCATTGGCACATGCCAACACGTGCCGCAAGCCATATTTCTAAGCCGCTATGCCTTTGGCCCACGCCCAACATAGCGCCCTAGGTTTGCAAGACTTGCAACTAGGTCAACATGGCCGCACGTGCCGCAAGCCATATTTCTAAGCCGCTATGCCTTTGGCCCACGCCCAACATAGCGCCCTAGGTTTGCAAGACTTGCAACTAGGGTCAACATGGCCGCACGTGCCATTGGCACATGCCAACACGTGCCGCAAGCCATATTTCTAAGCCGTTATGCCTCTGGCCCACGCCAAATATAGCGCCCTAGGTTTGCAAGACTTGCAACTAGGTCAACATGGCCGCACGTACCATGGGCACATGCCAACACGTGCCGCAAGCCATATTTCCAAGCCGCTATGCCTCTGGCCCACGCCAAGTATAGCGCCCTAGGTTTGCAAGACTTGCAACTAGGTCAACATGGCCGCACATGCCATTGGCACATGCCAACACGTGCCGCAAGCCATATTTCCAAGCCGCTATGCCTCCGGCCCACGCCAAAATATAGCGCCCTAGGTTTGCAAGACTTGCAATTAGGTCAACATGGCCGCACGTGCCATTGGCACATGCCAACACGTGCCGCAAGCCATATTTCTAAGCCGCTATGCCTTTGGCCCACGCCAAATATAGCGCCCTAGGCTTGCAAGACTTGCAACTAGGTCAACATGGCCGCACGTGCCATGCCAACACGTGTCGCAAGCCATACTTCCAAGCCGCTATGCCTTTGGCCCACGCCAAACATAGCGCCCCTAGGCTTGCAAGACTTGCAACTAGGTCAACATGGCCGCACAAGCCATTGGCACATGCCAAACACACACGCTCGGTAACCTAACTTGCAAACCGTGCAAACCTACCACCAAGGCATTCCGCACATGCCATTGGCACATGCCAAACACACACGCTTGGTAACCTAACTTGCAAACCGTGCAAACCTACCACCAAGGTATTCCGCACATGCCATTGGCACATGCCAAACACACACGCTGGTAACCTAACTTGCAAACCGTGCAAACCTACCACCAAGGCATTCCGCACATGCCATTGGCACATGCCAAACACACACGCTGGTAACCTAACTTGCAAACCGTGCAACCTACCACCAAGGCATTCGCACATGCCATTGGCACATGCCACACACGCCACTAGCGGCGCCACTTGCACTCAAGATGCAACCAACACTCGAGACATCGACACAACCGGGGATGCTTCTTTAGGGTTTTGGTTCGGCGGTCACAAAGATGCGGCGTACACTACGCTCACATTAAGAAAGCGTGAAAAGGAATAAAGCGGTCAAATAAAGAGGAAATAATGGTGAAAAACGTTTCGCCCATTAAACCATGCGGTTACCACCTCCTCCCATTATTTCACCATTTACTCTCTTCCTTCATGAGGCCCGGCACGTTTCAATCTCGACTTGTATAAATAGGTCTTACCTATTTCCACCGGACAACAAGTCTCGGTCGGGAGAAAATACCACACTCTCAAAAAAGGCAACTTTGCAAGCTCTCCCAAAAGCTTCCATCTCTTGCAAGCTTCCTAAGCTTTCACTTTCTCGATACAAGTCGAGATACTACTCTCCCGTAAATATTGGCCTCAACACCTTTCTCTCGCTTCCCTCCCCAAATCAACCCTTCTCCTCCACTTTGTGACCAAGCAAAGTCTGGGAACGGCCATTTCTTGGTTTAGGCCGGACTTGTACAGATTGATCTCTCGAATCTATAAAGTGCTCACGTGCAGCACATTTGTTTAGGGTTTGAATCAGTTTCTCACTCACCTACCGCATTTACCGAAATCACAGTAAACGATTTTTACCCATAAACAATTGGCGACCACAAGCGGGAGGATTGATCTATCGGCTACAATGTCGTTGTCGATCTCGTTCTTCGACCCAGATGTCAAGATGGTAGGGGAAGGCGACTCAATCCGACGCAACTACCGGACGACCCGGTTACTAGTTATAAAACTACACAAGAAACTGGGACTTGTCAAGATGCTACCACTCGATTCGACTCAACTACCAGACGACCTTGGTACTGGGTTGCAAGAACTACACGAGAAAACCTGGGACTCGCCGAAGATGCTATCAACGATTGGGGACTTGTCGACGATACTACCAAAGAAAGCCGCCTTTTACATGGAGAGGGGCGTGTTCACAAAAACCTATGAAGTGAGTAAATTTAGACTGCTGATGAGTGCTAAATAGTGCATATTTATACACCTTTTTATTGGCATTTCACTCATCTTTTGCGCTTAGAATTCGGATATTATCCCAGCATTCTCGTGTTTTCTTGGTTTTCAAGAATAAATATTGGTATTAATTAATTTTGTGTTTTTAGGCAATAAATAAAGCTCGGAGAAACTGAGGAGCCAAAGAGCGAAGAATTGGAGTCGATCATCTATGGAGCAGATAGCCAAAGCCCGCACGCGTATCAGTCGCAACTCAACAAGGAAGACATGGGCTTGAGCTAGCCATGACCCGGATCCGAGCCCGCTCACTCTGAGCCATTGAGATCCCTCAGCTACATCCAACGGTCGCTCCGCCTAGCATATCAATGATTTATGCTCTCGCTCAACAAAGATAATCACCGGCTTATATCTTCACCGTTCGAGATCGCGTCTAGCTAGATCCTACGCTCGCTGAGGCCTCCTCATCGTCCGTCGCTACACCCGCCTCACACCAAAATTGCATACACCTATACCCCTCCATCGACCTAACCATTTCATCTTCACCTTCTCTTTCTTCTTCCCTCTTCACCTCGCAAAACCCATTTCCCCATTCCCGACTAACTCGCAGAACCACCACCTCTCCATCTCCGCGCCACAGCCACCCACCGCAACAAGCCGCCATCACCTCCTACTTGCTTCTATTTCACTCATAGCTTCTACCCCTAGAAGCTAAGTGAGAAATAAAAGGAATTAGGTTAGGGTTAGGGTTCACGAGATGGAAGAGAAGAAGCAAACATCAATCAAAAGACGAAGTGACAAGAGAGAGAGCGGATTCGAGTATGGGTTCGATTTATTTTTCATTTAATTTCTATTTTTTATTGAATTAGGGTTTGTATTTTGGGATATGTGTGCATGTATGAATAGAAGAGGGATAAGACGATTTGAGGTATGCCTGGGCTAGCTGTGAGCGTCACTCATAGTTTAATTTGTTCTAATGTTTTAGTTTGATTTTCCGTGGTGTGTTGAAACCCCTGATAATATGCTAAGTTATTCATTTTCTTGTTATTTTTCTTGTAAGCTTCATTGTTTGATTGAATTAGCTAGTTAAGTACATGACCCTGTGATGGAGTGTACTGTAAGAAGACACTCCATACTAGGGGGAGTGTGTGAGATTAGCAAGACAATGTCATGGTGTTCATCCCTGGAATGAATCAAGACCATAATTAGGCTAGGAACTGCCTTAGCATAAGGTCAGGTGGTGGATTCATCACCCTGGTATTACTTCTTTGCCTTAGTTTAGAGTCACTACAATTTCCAGTCGCTTCGACAACCAACTTATAATTGTTACACCTCTAGGAATTCAGTTGAAGCCAAGCCTTAGAATCAACATAGCACCACAAGTCCTTGTGGGATCGACCCGCACTTCTGCCGCGTCTCCGATAGACGCTGTGCACTTGCTGTATAACATGTAGGCTTAAAATTATACACCTTTAGAGGCCTACCAAGTTTTGGCGCCGTTGTCGGGGACTTGGCGCGTGCCTGTGTTCATTGGCTCGCTTCTTCTTTTTTTCTTTACTACCCCCGTATATATGCATTTGCATCTTAGCAAGCATAATTTTTTGTTTCCCTGCATTATAGCTGTATCTTGTTTATTTCTTGTATCTTTTATAACCATCTGTTTTTGCATTCTATTGTACACCCTGCATCTTGCTTTTTGATCTGAGTTATAAGCTTCATTGCCTTGTAGCTTAGTGTTAGTGTAACTCTTCAAGCCCCTGTGACAGTCCAAACTATTCTTCTTAATCCCTGTCAGTCCAAAGAACTAAATCCTTCTGTCGAGCTAACAGGTACAAGCTAAGCTGCTTCTTCTGTGTCTGCTTTGTGCAAACTATTGGCTGAGCCAACCCTGGGGTGAGACAAGGAGCTAAGCACACCCACCGTGGCTAAAGCAAGTACCTACCTGTCTTTGGCAACTGCTGCTTTGTGCTACTCGTACGCTTAGTTTGGCAGCTGTGTAATTGTGCTTACTGTGCTGCTGAGCTGCTGAGCCAACCTAAGGAACAAAAGAAAAAGTGCAGGCTTGAGGTTAGTAATTGAAGATTGTATGCTTGCTCATTTCCCCGTGAAACCCGAGTGATTACTTCTTATGCAACCCTGCAAACCAACTAACCAGGTGTGAACTATTTGCCTTGCATTGTTGGTGCATACATCTCTGTGAAAACTAGTGCATCTGTGAGACTCGTTGTCAACCCCGTTGAACTTGTGTTGTGTCTTTGTTAAGCCTTACCGTACATTGCCTTGAGCTCCCTTTGCTAGCCCCATGAAGCCGCAAGCTTGAGCTCCCTTTGCTAGCCCCCTGTGCATGCTCTGTTGACTTGCCTTGCGTTGATAATCTGTGCTTCTTTGGTAACCTGTGTGTGAGCCAGGTTTCTGTCTTTGTTTCGAGCACATAGATCGTGCTAAATTTAAAACATTCCCCGCACACATTGCATTGTCTCGTGCACTCACATGAGCTGTGGTTTTGATGTTGGCCAAGCTTGTAATCGACTCCGCGCAACCCTTCACCCTCGTAGCCGAGAGCTTAAGTTGCAAATCGCTCATCTGTTGCATCTGCAGTGAATCTTGCATACCCTGGCATAACCCTGAGCATATCCTTGAAACCCCTTTGAGCCATTATCTCGCCCCGTGCTTTGAGAAAACCCCGAGCTTTACCTCCGTGAAGTATTGACCTCAAGCCCCCGTAGCTTTGAGGTTGAACCAGGATAGCCTTGATGTTAACCAAACCCCTTGCAAGCATAACCCTAAGTTGTGCACTCCCTTAGAGCCATCTTTGTGACACTAAGCCGTGTCTTTGTGTGCAAACTTTTGAGACAACAGTAAAGCCTTGCTTCCTTGTTCGGGCACAAACCGATCACCCAACCTTGTGCCTTACTGTGTGTGCACACAGCTGGGGCTTGAGTTTGCCAAACTCGCACCAACAAGAGCCCTGTCCCACTACCCGGGTTGTATTCCTGGCAAGCCCAACTTCCCACACCGGGCTCTGCTTTCGCGAACTCAAACCGAGAAACCATTGGCCGCATAAGTCAAGCCCACTTACCGGGCTGAGCAAACATCAAGCCCACTTAACATAACTCGGGCCGTGCACACAAAACTCAACCCACATACCGGGCCATTCAACTGGGCTGCACTTGTTCATCTAACCTGGGTTTGCATAAATCTGAAACCCAGCACCACTCAACCTGGGCTCTGCACCCAAGCCAACCCATAATAAACCAAGCCATACTCTTTGGTCAGACACACATCTGATCCCACACCATCTAGGCTAGGACCTATTCTGTTGGGCTGTTTAACATCAAATGGGCTGTACTTTCCCAACAAACCAAAAAAACCCAATAAACCAAAGCCCACAAAACCAAAACAATCCCACTTAAACCAAATGAAACCCAATAAACCAAATGAAACCCAATAAACCAAACTAGACTTTGAGTTCAATTTGAGTACTAAATCATGTCAGGATTTCGGCCTGCAACTGGGGATACAAACAAATCCATCAGAGAGCTTGCTTACGGGCATGCTTCACAATATGAACTCCCCACATACCATAGTGATTTTAGGGAATTTTATGAGCCTTCTCAGGGCCCTGACCTTGAATATTCATACCCTAATCATTATGATCACATGTATCATCAACCACCATGGGAGGATGAGCAATTCTATCCTCCAATGAACCCATGTAGGCACTCAATGGAAAACCTCATCGAACAAAATAATGCTAGGAGTGTATTGCATGATAAACCATATAGCATTGATTATGAATTTCCTACTGTTGAAAACTCTCCTTTCATTGAACAACATAATGAAATTCTAGAATTGATTCAAAACCTTGAGCAATATCAAAAGTCAATGACCAAAGGTTTGCGGAGTTTAGAACTCAAATTGAGTCAAATCTGTGATGCACTAAATGAGGAAAGGGAGGACTTTCAAAATGAAATGTTTATCACCCATAATGAAAATAGTATGCCTAGTCTTACTCGTGCAATTGATATTGCATATGAACCTGTTTTAAATGACGGGACTAGAAATACTATGATTTTTAATAAGGAAATGCATTTCTATGATGATGATGATGATGATGAATATGATATGTTAGAAGAGCATGTGTATTTTGAAAATGTAGTAGAATCTATGGGTTCAGAGACGTTAGGCGTCTCTTCTGTGAACCCTATGAATGATACTTCTTCTAACATTCATACATGTGATCTTAACTATGAGCTTAGTTTTGTGAAATTCTTGGTGAATGTGAGCATGCTACACAACTTGTTTGTGACTTAAGAAAGGATGAATCTTCCGTTGACACTAATGTTCTTTTGGATCATAATATTATTTTTGTGTCGATTCCCGCCCATGTCACAATATGTTGCTTCCTCGATGAATTTGACATGGAAATTGATGAATTATCCTGTGAAAATGAACATGATTTACCCTTTTCCGACTTTAGGAAAGTGTGTGTGGTGCAAATGATTTTATACATGAAAATAACTTGGATGTACCTAACCTCTCTCTTGAGTCACAAATTGAAACTCCTTCACCCAACCTAGGTGTAGTTTGTCACAAAATTGCAAAACCAACTTTTTTGAAAATGCCTAATCTAGGCCTAGAGCTTTGTGCTTCCCAAGTCCTCTTGGACTACTTTGCATCAAAGTATAACACCTTTAGGGAACCACAGGTTGGTATGTGTATGCAACTTCTGTAATTAGCAAAACTCATTTCGAGTTAGACCTTTTGCATGATGTACCTTTAAAATTGCAAGATTTTGTTCTCACAAACACACCTGTTCACAAGTTTAGGTTTGGGGAAACTCCTTCACATCTGCAGTCTTACTTGCACTCTCATGTTATATCTCTGTGTAAGGTCATGTTGATGTTTGTATATATTTTCTATTGGGTTGATCCTCAACTCTTTAGTTTATGGTGAATTTTCATTGTATATATCTAGTAGGACTTGTTAAATTTTCTTTTCTTGAATCGGTTGAGTCTTCATGCGCATATATTATGCTAATCCGATATGATCTCCGCTGAGAATGTTGGATTCTAGCCTTGACTATTGAAGCTCAACCTTGCTCCCGCCGACATACCGGTAATCTCTTCCCTTTTCTCTTATCAACATAGTTCTCATGGTATGTGACTGTTTAATTTTTCCTATCTGTTGACACATTGAGGACAATGTTCGATTTAGGTTTGGGGGTGCATTTGCATTTAGAGTTTTTAGTCTTTTATTTTACCTTTTATCTTAAAAAAAAAAAAAAAAAAAAAAAAAAATTAATTAATTAATTAAAATTAAAACTCTTTTTGTAAAAACCTCCAACTTTTAGAGATTTTAGAGTCACTAGCATGCTTCTAGCTATGTTTACATAGAGAATTTGACCGAAATAACAAAAGTTAGAAGTACCGGAGAACACACTCGGGTTTCTTAGTTGATTAGAGCGTTAAAGTTGGATTTAACCATACCGGAGGGCGAATTAGGTGTTGTTAGATATTCGGTAGTAGAATTGTGATCACCCATAGTGGAGACTACCCAATTTACATCAAGTGAGGCACCAACCTTCAATTTTTTGTAACTTTCTAGAAAAGCTGTTAGAGTGTGTGTCACCGTACGTCAATTCCGGGTAGGAATGGTGAGCTACCCAATTTCGCACCATTTTCAGCACTATTTTTGATCTCTTGAGTGCTAGTTTTTGTCAATCATGAGGGTGACGTCTAAAGATGAAAACTTCTTCTAAATACCGATTTGCAGTTAGCATCACTCTCTCTCAATCAACAGACCCATAGAAACACATCATAAATCAAAGAAACGGAGCATCATCGAATATGGAAAGAAAAAATTGATATAGTCCAAGGTTTACGTGCAACAAAGAAAAAGAAAAGAAAATAGGATGAGAATTAATAAAATTTATAAAATCAAGACAATACAAGTTGTAGAAAAATTGAGTGATAAAGTCCTTTGTCCATGGAGTTAGTTGTTTCATTATTTTTATTTTTATTTTTATTTTCACTTATTGTAAACAAATAAAAAAAATAAAAAAAAAAAAAATCAAAAAAAAAAAAAAAAAAAAAAAAAAATCAAAAAAAAAAAAATCAAAAAAATTATAGTTTATTTTTGCTACCACCATGGTAAAGAAGAATTTAAAAAGAAAATCCAAACAACAAGGAATTTGAGTAGAAAAGTTAAAAATTGTCAAGTTTTGTGAAGTTTAGAAGTTCGTCATCAACATTTGAAGACCGAAGACCGAAGATTGAAGACGTTTCTATGGTTCTTATGAGAGAGTGATATTAATTGCCGATCGGGTGAGAAGTGAGTGAGTACTCCCACCCCTTGCTAATGGTTGATTTCCTTTCTTACGGATCATCGAAAAAAGATTCTTTTTGTCCACACTTCGTGGAGTCTCCAGCATTTTATTTCGGAAGGTTATCCTTCTTACCTACAACGTGTGTGGATTTCTCTCTTTACTCCCCGCCCGCACACATGAGAGACTAAAAAGCGATCTTTTTGAGTGCAATTATCATAAAACCCTAATAGTGAGGCGAAGTCGAGGCTTATGATCACAATCAATCCGAATTCTTTCATATGGTATGGTTACTTCTCGCAAAGACTTAAGGATGAGAATGCGTTCTTTGATAGTTCTAACTTCATTACTAGCATGCAGAAACTCTATGTCCTCATAGCTCCTTGGATGCTTGAGACTCTTTTACACTCAAATAGGAGAAGGTTTTGTGGGTACACCTCTGGTAAACCCTCATGAGACTACAACTCGTCCACTAGGGACACCTAGGGGTTTAAAGGCTTAGTGCATACGCTAAATGCATTCGAGAGACCTGCGACAGGGGTATAGTTAGGATTTCTTATTTTCTCGTTTCACTTGAGGACAAGTAAAATTGGGTTTGGGGGTATTTGATGAGTGCTAAATAGTGCATATTTATACACCTTTTTATTGGCATTTCACTCATCTTTTGCGCTTAGAATTCAGATATTATCCTGCATTTCTGTGTTTTCTTGGTTTTCAAGAATAAATATTTGTATTAATTAATTTTGTGTTTTTTGGGAATAAATAAAGCTCGGAGCGAGGAGCCAAAGAGCGAAGAATTGAGTCGATCATCTATGGAGCAGATAGCCAAAGCTCGCACGCGTATCGGTCGCAACTCAACAAGGAAGACATGGGCTTGAGCTAGCCATGACCCGGATCCAAGCCCGCCACTCGAGCCATTGAGATCCCTCGGCTACATCCAACGGTCGCTCCGCCCTAGCACATCAATGATTGATGCTCTCGCTCAACAGCAAGAATCACCGACTTATATCCTCGGTAGTTCGGATCGCGTCTAGCTAGATCCTACGCTCGCTGAGGCCTCCTCATCGTCCGTCTACACCCGCCTCACACCAAAATTTCATACACCTATACCCCTCCATCGACCTAACCATTTCATCTTCACCTTCTCTTTCTTCTTCCTTCTTCACCCTCTCGCAAAACCCATTCCCCCATTCCCCGACCAACTCTGCAGAACC
This sequence comes from Papaver armeniacum, assembly GCA_023531295.1. Taxonomy (NCBI): domain Eukaryota; kingdom Viridiplantae; phylum Streptophyta; class Magnoliopsida; order Ranunculales; family Papaveraceae; genus Papaver; species Papaver armeniacum. The sequence goes on from JAJJWW010013753.1 coordinate 59,245, forward strand.
ACCACCCTCTCCATCTCCTCGCCACTGACCACCCACCCACAGATCGCCATCACCTCCTACTTGCTTCTATTTCACTCATAGCTTCTACCCCTAGAAGCTAAGTGAGAAATAAAAGGAATTAGGTTAGGGTTAGGGTTCTGAGATGGAAGAGAAGAAGCAAACATCAATCAAAAGACGAAGTGACAAGAGAGAGAGCGGATTCAGAGTATGGGTTCGATTTATTTTTCATTTAATTTCTATTTTTTATTGAATTAGGGTTTGTATTTTGGGATATGTGTGCATGTATGAATAGAAGAGGGATAAGACGATTTGAGGTATGCTCGGGCTGTGAGAGCGTCACTCATAGTTTAATTTGTTCTAATGTTTTAGTTTGATTTTCCAGGGTGTGTTCAAACCCCTGATAATATGCTAAGTCATTCATTTTCTTGTTATTGTTCTTGTAAGCTTCATTGTTTGATTGAATTAGCTAGTTAAGTACATGACCCTGTGATGGAGTGTCAGAAGAAGACACTCCATACTAGGGGAGTGTGTGAGATTAGCAAGACAATGTCATGGTGTTCATCCCTGGAATGAATCAAGACCATAATTAGGCTAGGAACTGCCTTAGCATAAGGTCAGGTGGTGGATTAATCACCCTGGTATTACTTCTTTGCCTTAGTTTAGAGTCACTACAATTTCCAGTCGCTTCGACAACCAACTTATAATTGTTACACCTCTAGGAATTGGTTGAAGCCAAGCCTTAGAATCAACATAGCACCACAAGTCCTTGTGGGATCGACCCGTACTTGCCGCGTCTCCGATAGACGCCGTGCACTTGCGGTATAACATGTAGGCTTAAAATTATACACCTTTAGATGCCTACCAACTGCGCAAGACATACGATCTGTTTTTAGGCTCTTAGTAAAACCGTCATACTACTGAGTATTGTTCCTATTGCTAGCACACACTTTCATAAAAGCAATATTCCTTTCCCAAAACATAATCAGAGTCATTTTATCAAAACCACTCATCCCGAAATAATCCAATATCCTCAAAAGCTAACATTTATCTATCAACCCAAGAAATCCAGGAGGACAAAAACCATAAACCAGGCGCTTTGTTTGCCTTTCAAAAAAAAATTCACCTACCCGTACATACCTACTTTGCACAATAACAATTACCTGTCACTATTAGCAGACGTTACTACAGTGACATTTGAGGAATTATTTATGATGAAGTATTTCCACAAGTTTATGAAAGGCATACCTATGGCTACGGTTTACACCAAAGACAAGAAAACAATAAAACAAATTGAAAGAGAAACTGGAGTACATAGTCGGGATATGCTTGCCCACTTTGTCACTCGCGCTACCGCTAACACCATGACGTGATAACAAAGATACGAGGTAAAAAGGGAGCCAACCCATTTCATAAGCATAACACTTTTCGAATTTGAATAAGGAAAGTATTTCGTTTGAGCTACGTATGGGAAGAGGCAACTGGGCCCGCAGGAACAAGTCCAAGCCACGCCAAGCCAGCACCGTGCCAAGCCAATGGTCCAGACCATACCGAAATCCAAGCCAGCGTCCACACCAAGTCAGCGCCCATTCCAAGCCGATCCAGCGCCTACCAGACGCGTTTCCCGGATGCGCTTACCTGACGCGCTTGCCAGACGCGCATGCCAGCGTTTTCCAGAAGCGCTTGCCAGACACGCTTGCCAGACGCGCTTGCCAGGCACACATGCCGCACACGCATGCCAGCCGCAGTACCACACTCTGTGCTAACAGTTCGCATCCTTCCAGCGCTAACATCTTGCGCCCTTCCAGCACCATCCTCTCCCTTCGAAACAACGCTGTGGCTCCAAAGACTTCGTGATCAAAACCGTGTCATCTCCGCACGATACACTTACGATCACGGAAACAGCAGCCACTTCCGCCACCCCAACGGTTCTTCAAGCATGGCAGCTCCAACCGTCACCGGAGACGCTACTCCACCATCGGGAAAGATACTTGGAAGATCCGGAAGAAGCCGACCTCCTTGTAGTTTGTTGATTTGATGAAAGGACAAAGATACTTCAAAGCATGACGCGTTTATAGATGAAGAGGCTCGCGTTGCTCTTGAGCGACAGTAGAAGGGGATAAGCAATCCAATTTCGTCACACGTGAAGATCAGCAAAGACTTCTCCAAAATTGAAAGCAAGGGAAATCAACAACTCTCCCGAGTTCACGAGAGACCCTTCCCTAGTCAAGACCCGCACAATGGGAACTTCGCCCACAAAGTCGTACAGTCTATGATGAAACAGTTATGTGAGATTCTATGTTTCTCCAAGGCGTAGCGTCAAGACATATTTGCACCCCTCAACCGCACTACATCAGGAAAGCAGGCGTTTCCATCCAGGGAAGCCGTTCCCAAACCCCAACCTCTCATAGGAAGCACGATCGATAGATGGAACTGGGGACTCCTAACCTCTGTTCTCTTGAGGGATGTCGAGTTTGACAGAACGTGACGCGGTCTCCGACTTCAAAATGGTAACCGTCAAGGCTCTGAGAGTTGCAAGACGTTGTTTCAACGTTCTCTCCAGTAGCTCCGCATCAACGTTCTCTCCAGTAGCTACACATCAACGTTCTCTCCAGTAGCTACACATCAACGTTCTCATGAGCGGCTTCGCATCAACGTTCGCTTCAACGCCACTCCTTCCCGCAAAGGGTCATGCCGCCACACTCCCCGGCCAGAGCTTCACCGCAGAGCAATTACTACAAGGATGGAAACACGTAAACCATACTTGAGGACGGAAGATATACATGGGATCCCTTCCTTTGTCAAAACTACGAAGAACAGTCCACCAAAAATCCGTACCCACAACAAGGTCCTCTACTCTTCAAGGGTGCGGCGCAAGAACATCATCACCTCCCCGTATAGAAGACGCCTTCAACACTTTACGAGGCCGCGGAGGATCCCGAGCCCGCACTATCCGAATATGTCATCATGTAATTTCGAGCATCCCAGTGTCACATCCGGAAGAGTACGATAGGCTTATATCAAATCTGTGGAGGGGGATTCGAGGCGATATAATGAAAGTAGGTCATGCATGGAGACTACCAGCGTAAGATGCTTTCACTCCCTCAACCAGGTTATTACCGATTTTAACATCATCACTATCGAGGTTTTACGAGCCACGGGAATTTCTCAACATGAATCCGTACATGTGCACCTAAAACTCCAAAAGCACGCGGAAGGTTACATTCACGTATTCATACATTTCATCATATCAAACCGAAGTATGACAAGGGGACTTCTCGCTGCATCCCATTTCGTAAGATAAATCCCTAAATCAGACGTCCTCCAAGTCCGCAGTCAACAAGGACGGATTCGAAGGAAGGGGAACGACTAGGTCATCCTCGTCGATAACACCGACGCATGCTCCAACAGGATATCTCGCAAAAGGGAAATTTTCCATTTATACAACAAGCGGCGGTAAAGTGTACGACAGTCCGCCAAAGTAGAAGAAAACATACCGGTATGATTTTCTTAACCCGAATAACCTTTGTTGGGATGCTCATGCAAGAATCAGACCTCGCGTCTTCATCTGGAGAACCTGACTGGTTAGAAGATGATTCGAATCTGCGTGACATGACAAAGAGAGAAATTCAACAAGAAGAACCTTTCTCAAACGAGGGAGATGATGCAGTTGCGTTGGGTATGAATACGGAACCTTAAAAAGGAAAGGAAGCAATGAGGGACATAACGCTTCCAGATTTTTTGGCATGGAAGATGCCCTAATTGAAGCCGCGCTTGAAGGAAAGGCAAAATAAGGAAACTTTGCTATCTGAAGAAACTCCCTCCTTATTTACATCGGTCACGCCAGCAAGCACGCACAGTTTCCACACCTTGCGCCGGTCCCACCAGCTAGCACACTCAGTTTCCCAAGTCGCGCCTGCAAGCACGCACAGCTTCCACATTGCGCCGGTCCCACCAGCTAGCACGCTCAGTTTCCCAACTCACGCCAACTTCACAATGTCGCCCAAGTTGCACCGACCCCACCAATTATGCCAGCCTCCCGATTTGTGCAAAACTCTCAGAGGCAAGGATTCCAAATCCTATTTATAAAAGGTCAGACAAGCCCCTCAATTCTATTTACGGTTTGCTGTTGATAGTCTGTCACCATCTTATGCTTACCTCGAAACAAAGCCCCTGTCCGAGCTAAGCGGGGGACTTAATGTTGATGGTGGTTTTTAAACAAGGGGTAAAATCGTAAAACCCCATGACCTAGTGTTACCCGCAACACATTAACTAAGAGCATTTAACCCAGTGTAAATAATTAATAGGGGTATTTTTCAAAATACCATTAGGGTTTCGACACGTAACCTAATTCCAAAACCAAGCCGCACCGCGCACCATGGCAACAATGCCAAACCAAGCCGCACCTGCAAGCACCGCGGGCACAATGCCAAACCAAAGCGCATCACAGACCATGGCAAGAATGCCAAACCAAGCCGCATACTACGCACCATGGCAGCAATGCCAAACCAAGCCGCATCTCGCGCACCATGGCGACAATGCCAAACCAAGCCGCATCTCGCGCACCATGGCAGCAATGCCAAACCAAGCCGCATCATCTGACCGCAGGGCAAAGCAATGCCAAACCAAGCCGCATATCTGCGCACCATGGCAACAATGCCAAACCAAGCCGCACCACCGCGTACCATGGAAACAATGCCAAATCTCCAAGCCGATATGCCTTTGGCCCACGCCCAACATAGCGCCCTAGGTTTGCAAGACTTGCAACTAGGTCAACATGGCCGCACGTGCCATTGGCACATGCCAATACGTGCCGCAAGCCCATATTTCTAAGCCGCTATGCCTTTGGCCCACGCCCAACATAGCGCCCTAGGTTTGCAAGACTTGCAACTAGGTCAACATGGCCGCACGTGCCATTGGCACATGCCAACACGTGCCGCAAGCCATATTTCTAAGCCGCTATGCCTTTGGCCCACGCCCAACATAGCGCCCTAGGTTTGCAAGACTTGCAACTAGGTCAACAAGGCCGCACGTGCCATTGGCACATGCCAACACGTGCCGCAAGCCATATTTCTAAGCCGCTATGCCTTTGGCCCACGCCCAACATAGCGCCCTAGGTTTGCAAGACTTGCAACTAGGTCAACATGGCCGCACGTGCCATTGGCACATGCCAACACGTGCCGCAAGCCATATTTCTAAGCCGCTATTCCTTTGGCCCACGCCCAACATAGCGCCCTAGGTTTGCAAGACTTGCAACTAGGTCAACATGGCCGCACGTGCCATTGGCACATGCCAACACGTGCCGCAAGCCATATTTCTAAGCCGCTATGCCTTTGGCCCACGCCCAACATAGCGCCCTAGGTTTGCAAGACTTGCAACTAGGTCAACATGGCGCACGTGCCATTGGCACATGCCAACACGTGCCGCAAGCCATATTTCTAAGCCGCTATGCCTCTGGCCCACGCCAAATATAGCGCCCTAGGTTTGCAAGACTTGCAACTAGGTTAACATGGCCGCACGTACCATTGGCACATGCCAACACGTGCCGCAAGCCATATTTCCAAGCCGCTATGCCTCTGGCCCACGCCAAATATAGCGCCCTAGGTTTGCAAGACTTGCAACAAGGTCAACATGGCCGCACATGCCATTGGCACAAGCCAACACGTGCCGCAAGCCATATTTTCAAGCCGCTATGCCTCTGGCCCACGCCAAATATAGCGCCCTAGGTTTGCAAGACTTGCAACTAGGTCAACATGGCCGTACGTGCCATTGGCACATTCCAACACGTGCCGCAAGCCATATTTCTAAGCCGCTATGCCTTTGGCCCACGCCAAATATAGCGCCCTAGGCTTGCAAGACTTGCAACTAGGTCAACATGGCCGCACGTGCCATGCCAACACGTGTCGCAAGCCATACTTCCAAGCCGCTATGCCTTTGGCCCACGCCAAACATAGCGCCCTAGGCTTGCAAGACTTGCAACTAGGTCAACATGGCCGCACAAGCCATTGGCACATGCCAAAACACACGCTCGGTAACCTAACTTGCAAACCGTGCAAACCTACCACCAAGGCATTCCGCACATGCCATTGGCACATGCCAAACACACACCCTGGTAACCTAACTTGCAAACCGTGCAAACCCACCACCAAGGCATTCCGCACATGCCATTGGCACATGCCAAACACACACGCTGGTAACCTAACTTGCAAACCGTGCAAACCTACCACCAAGGCATTCCGCACATGCCATTGGCACATGCTAAACATACACGCTGGTAACCTAACTTGCAAACCAGTGCAACCTACCACCAAGGCATTCCGCACATGCCATTGGCACATGCTAAACACACACGTTTGGTAACCTAACTTGCAAACCGTGCAACCTACCACCAAGGCATTCCGCACATGCCATTGGCACATGCCACACACGCCACTAGCAGCGCCACTTGCACTCAAGATGCAACCAACACTCGAGACATCGACACAAGCGGGGGATGCTTCTTTAGGGTTTTGGTTTGGCGGTCACAAGATGCGGCGTACACTACGCTCACATTAAGAAAGCGTGAAAAGGAATAAAGCGGTCAAATAAAAGAGGAAATAATGGTGAAAAACTTTTCGCCCATTAAACCATGCGGTTACCACCTCCTCCCATTATTTCACCCTTTACTCTCTTCCTTCATGAGTCCAGTGGTACGTTTCAATCTCGACTTGTATAAATAGGTCTTACCTATTTCCACCAGACAACAAGTCTCGGTCAGAGAAAAATACCACACTCTCGTAAAGGCAACTTTGCAAGCTCTCCCAAAAGCTTCCATCTCTTGCAAGCTTCCTAAGCTTTCACTTCTCGATACAAGTCGAGATACTACTCTCCTGCACTATTCCCGCCTCAACACCTTTCTCTGCTTCCCTCCCCAAATCAACCCTTCTCCTCCACTTTGTGACCGAAGCAAGTCTGGAACGGCCATTTCTTGGTTTAGGCCGGACTTGTATGATTGATCTCTCGAATCTATAAAGTGCTCACGTGCAGCACATTTGTTTAGGGTTTGAATCAGTTTCTCACTCACCTACCGCATTTACCGAAATCGGCAGAAACGATTTTTACCCATAAACACCAACATAATTTCATGTTCTTCACGTAACCTTGTTCTTCATATAACAGTATCATCACCAAAAGCTCTTCATATGACCTTCTTCTTCAATCATCATCTACGATGATGGAATACGCATTAAGATCACCAAATAAAGCTAAATATAGTTGAAGCCAATCTACATAAAAATCTCTTTATACGCTACATATCAAAGATGATTAACAAAGATTAATTAAGAGTCATAACATAACAACAATGCAGAATCATGAAAAGATAACGAGGTTCAAATGACATTAGTACATACCGTATATTACTACAAGCAGTTGAACCACTTTACAAACTAAATGAACACAAACGTAAGTCACTCTCTGTCGCATTGTAATTATCACTTGTTTTTCTTCTTTAAGCCAAAAGAGGGGGCACTCTCTGTACATAGCACAGAGAAGATAAAAAAATTATACCAAGTGCATGAAAAGAAAAATTATAGAAATGAAAATCACTCTTGCACAAGACCACACTAGCAACCAGAAATAAAAATCACTCTTGTCCTACACAAATTATGAAATAACTACACTCAGACAATACAAAATTAAGGGAAGAAAATAAAAACTTATCCTATTTTTTTGAACTAAAAACAAGAAAATCCCATCACAATCAATTTAGACGGAGATAAACAAATCAAGAATTCACCATTCTTAGTTATAACGAGAAAAGTCAGTGAGCAAGGAATACGTTTATGGTTCTCATTAACTTGTGTTCCCAACAAAAAGTAAATCAAATATGCTAGATGGAGGTATTAGTTGGAATTATCTATATGCAGAGACAACATAGTACTTAAGATTGAGAGATAATCATTCATATAAACATACTAGCCCTGGTAAGCAGACACTCCAAGCAATTCAAAAGAGAATGATGACAAGATAATCATATATCTTACTACAGAAGGCAAAACAAGTGAAAAAGCTTTAACCCCATATAACTTCCATTTAATAGATACATATAATTTCCTGGCATGAAAAAGAAGAACACAATCAACTACTAATCAGATTGCATCAATTTCACTACAATCGTAGAAACAACTGGAAATGTCTGTTACATTCATACATAAATCAATGTTGACTTATACAAAGTAGCGAGAGCTAGCATATAATCTTTAACCTAGCAGAAATATGTCTTCACCTTTTACTCATTGAAGAGATGGGAAAATGGATCTAAAAAAACTCTTAACAAACTAATTTCATCCTCATAATCAACATTGGAAAACAAAGAAACCCATAATTCATGTAAAAATAAGGAACCCTAATTTAGTTTCCCTAAAATAAATTAAGAAACATGCAATCATGGTAATTACTATCTACCCAAGTTATAAATAGAAAAAATGAAATCAATCTACAACACCTTGATCAAATAACTAACCATTTGAATTAAGGGCAGAGGAAACTTTTAAAAACAAAACCACTAAGGGAGATCCTTACCTCTAGCACCCAAAATTTACTAACCCCAAAGCTTAAATTTAGTTGTAAGTTTGAAACTCTTGTGTTTGGAGGTAAAAAAGGTACTCGATGGAAATGGTTACTTAAGATTTCTACTGATACATACGCTTTGATTTTGTTTAGGACGATGAATGATTTGTGACACTGAGTTTCGATCTTTGATTTGAGAGTAGGGTTCGTCTTTGATTTCTAACTTTGATTTCTAATTACTGAGAAACAAACTAGATTTTCAATCTAGGGTTCTCAGAGGTTTCTGTGTAGAGAGGAGAAGTATGAAGAGCAAAACGAAAATGAATTTAGTTTTTAGATTGAGTTGATTAATAAAAAACATCGGCAGAGATTATCAATAAGAGAAAGATCAACGACTACTATAAGTTGTTATATAAATAGGCGGGTAGGGGGTAGGGTATGATAATTTCGATCTTTACCCATCACCCTATCCATCAAACGGAGGGTAACAAATCTTTACCCGTCACCCTACCCATCAAACGACGGGTAGGATAGGATACATGGAAATCAGTGGCGGGTAAGGTAGAAATGGCGGGTATGGGTAGGGTATGTGCACCCCTAAATTGCCGGCTGCGATGTACTAAAATTAAACAGTCATTTTATTTAAGCCGTCAGAGTAACAATAATGCCGGTTTGATAAACTGGAGAAAGAGTCGTTGGGTCCTCATCTATTTATAGTAATAGAGTTACCCATTGCACTTGTTACCTCAAAAAAAAAAAAAATTGTAAGCTCCACCACATATCTCCAATGGCAAATTCATCACCAACTACCGAGTTCTTTGTTGTCATGGAAAAAGAAAAACTTAAGATTAACAAATTATCCACTCCAATAGGAAATCCATTATCATCCACCACCAACTCAATTGTCCTTATACAAGAAAAACATAGAAGGAAGGAAGAAACCACCAAGTCAATTGCCTCAATGGACAAGAAAAAGAAGAAGAGAAGAAGAGGATAACAGAGATACTTAAATGGAAAAGAGAAGAAGAAGAGGCAGCAAAGGAAGAAAAATACCACAAAGAAACTAAAGAAATATACGAACATGTAAGAAAAGCGAAGATAAAAGAGGATGTTGAGGAAGAATGGATTTAAAATTTCTACATATTGTCGGATCTCCCGGAAGATGGCCGCCCTATATGTCTTTTTTGGAATCTTGTTAGTAGTCGTCCTTATATGCCGAAGTTTGTGGACAGTAATTGCAAGAAACACAAAATGGGTCCTTATATGCCGAAGTTTGTGGACAGTAATTGCAAGAAACACAAAATGGATTACGGGTGTGAGTTTGTTGCGAATCAAACGACTGACCTCATAAAATTATGTCACGAATACAACGACTTTCTCGCAAAATACAGAGGGAATAGGTTTCAAGCTCAGGAAGCATATACCAAGTGGAGAGGAGAGCCTTTTAGGCATTTGGAGGATGCTTTTTTTTATCGAATCTCATTCCAAGAAATGATGTTGGTTGCAATTAGCTTAAGAGCTTTCATTTTATGTGTTTAATCTTTTAAAGTTTCTTTCCGCATGCGATTAATATGAAAGTTAAGAATTTGATTATCGATATCGTTTGGAATTACAGTTTGCTTTAACCCTTATGGCTAGTTTTTGGGGGAAATACAACGTTTGGTGTCTGTGCCGGCATCGATTGTTACCCCAAGACAATACAGGTACGACACCTGACATTGTAGCGTGATCAAAATTTAATATCGGAATTCTTGACTCAAAAGAAACTGAATCCCCAGTCTTCCGGCATTCACTTTTACCATACATCAATACTGACGTTTTGACGGTTTGTTTTTTGAGAACTGATAAAACCATTAAAATAACGGTTACACCCCTTGAAACCGAATAAAACCGATTCATCTTTGGGGATTTTAATAAAGTGCCACACTTCCAATTTCATGTTTGAGAAAGTACCACTGTTTTTTTCAGAATTTATTACATGCCACACTCTTGACTTTTTCCATCTAGGTTTTTTGAGAAAGCCGTTAACTTCCGTTAGTGCCTATGTGACAGTAAATCAGTCCTAGTAAAAGACATTTAAGCCCCCAAATCATTTAACTAGTACTGATTCAAATCAACTTAGTGTGAATGTTTGACGAATTTTGCGAGCAAGTGCCCAGCTAAACCACAACTCAGACTTCTGTTCGTCTTCTGCTCACATCGAGAAGAGCACCACGAATGATTCCATTAGCTTCTATGTACTTGCTCTGGATTCCCGCTCCCTTCATATGTTTCCAACCCACCAAGCACTTGACTATAAGCACACCATTCTTAGAACAACCCACCAAGCACTCGACTATAAGCACCCCATCCTTAGAAGCATCCCTGACAATCATCAAAAAAGGAACTGCTCAGACAAAGAGCACAATTAATATACAAAAAGTAAACACGAACGGGGGAAACTTCCTCCGAAGGCAGCAATTAGATTGAGCTAAACATTGAGTCATTGTTTTGCACGTTAGAACGCTGTCTGAGGTAGTAATTTAAGAAACAAACAGAGGATAATCAAAACAAACAGGGACTAATCAAAATGTGTATATCAACAACAGGTCATTCCCAAAATCAAATTAAGCAATGACAATTTAACATTCTTCCTAGATAATGCCGCAACCACAACAATCATAGCCAATAATCTGCCTCATACTCCATAAACCCAAACAGAACAAGATGAAATTAAACTCACATGAAAAAACCAAAAGAATTATACTCCCTAAGATGATCACGCTCCACAATTTGAATGAACAAACCCCAAATAATCACATCTATGCAGAGAATGAAATTCAAATCATTACCCATAACTCTAATCTCTTAACAAAAATTCAAACCCACAATCGCAGTGGAAGAAAATCCTTCCAATACCCTTGATTTCTCTCCATCACAACCACCACCATAATCAAAACAATCTTCTTTCTACTGTATGGGGCTGTTTGGTAACCATTCTTTTAATGGATTATCAGCTTATAATCCATTATGCAGATTATAATGGATTCTAGATGCGTTTGGTAAGCATTATAATAATTGCTTATTTTAATCATAATTGAAAAAATTCATTATTTTCATAAACAGGAAAAAGTTGTTTTGAAAATTTATTATAATCAATTATTTTTTCAAAGAAACTCAAATTGAATTTTTTCTTCTAATTTTCTCTAAAATAGGACTAAAAAAATATCATAGATCATTGTTTTTTCCTCTCCTTTTTGAGATCATCATTTTAAGATAATCAATTATCTAAAAAAAGTGTTTGGAAAAATTTATTTTTAAAATGATTATATCAAAATCATTTATCAATTTATGATTATCTATGGTTATATTAAAATGATATGGTTCACGGCCTAAACAATTAGAAAGCCTAATTATAAATTATAAAATTAATCATATGAAATTGAAAAAAAAAAAATGAAAATTAAACCATATCCTTAAAATCACCTCAATTGTGTGAACTAAACCTAATTTTGGATAACCCCAACATTTTCCCCAATTTCTGAAATTAAGAATCATGATTAACAAGAAACAGTTGATTGACAAGAATAACAGGAGAAGATAAAGATGTTTACTGGTGGTGGTGGTGATGCAAGAGAAATGAAGGAGTTGTAGCTGTGTTGATTCGATAGAAGAACAATATATGCCGGTGAAACAGCCCTATCTCATCTCTGCGTTTCAGTTTCGAACTTTCGATTGAATTTGAGGCGGAGAGAAGCGATGAAATAGTAACCATTATTGAGAGGGTAGTTACGTAATTGCGTTATGAAATATTGACCAGGTCTCCGATAAATGACCAATCATGTAGGCCTTGACGGAATACATAACAGAGATGGCATTTTATAAATTTTGAGAAAACGGCCGCACTTTATCAACCTCCTTTGATTGGGCCATGAATACTAATTGGGGCCTCACCCATTTTATTCTCACCCCAAATTTGTTGGGTGTTATAAAATGTAGTGAATATACTATTTTACCTTTGATTGATTTTTTTTCCTTCAAATAATGACTCTCATTAACGACCCTTTTAAAGACAATAACGACTGTCAAGGGTCGTCATAGTCGTATTCAATACCATTACGACCCTTATTAACGACTCTTTGTTAGAGAATAACGACTGTTTAGTAACGACACCTTCAAAACATTAACAATTGTTCTGAGTCATCATATACGTAATCAATACTATTACGACCCTTTTAAAAACAATAATGACGCTTTAAAAACAATAACGACCCTTTCAAAGGGTCGTTAGGAAATTGATTATACATTGGCGACTCTAAACAGTGGTACAGGTTCCGCCATTAGTGACTCTTCGAAGAAGAAAACGACTCTTTTACAGGCAATAACGACTGTTTAGAGTCGTCATTTAAGCACTTCAATACCATGACGACTGTTTAGAGTCATCATTGAAATGGTAACGACTGTTTAGAGTTGTCATTTAAACACTTCAATACCATGACGATTTTTCATACAAAATCTGGGCAAAAAAAAAAATTGTAAACAAAAAATTTGAAAAAAAAAAAGTTAAAACTCTAATTAAGTAAGATTATCACTAACTAATTAAGATCATCACTAATTATATAAGGGTAGATTAGCCATTTAAATTTTTGGATAAGGGGTGACTCAAATTAGGTTTTAGCGACCCTTTTTGTCCTCTAGTGGAGGCCTCCAATTAGTATTCATGACTTAATCAAACAAGGTTTATTAAACTGGAAAATGAAAAGTGTAGCATTTTATTAAAATTCCCATATCTTTCCAACATCCGTATTCTTTTTATCCTCTTTTTTTTCGGGTTCTCTTCTCTTCCAAAACCACTAAACTCCCTTATTTTGTTTCATCTTCTATACCAACTCCATTCAATTCTTCAAACCCAAAGAAAAATGGGTCGTCACAAACCTCCTGAAAAACCTATACCTTGTTGTTGATGAGCATGGAAAATCAAAATCAAAAGCGCAACAAGGGCACAAAGATATGATAAATCAAGCCTCTCTTGAACAAGATGAAGAGAAAATAAGAAATTTGATGCGGTAAGTGATATCAGAAACGATTACATAGGATTACGGACCACAAGTGTAATTTCATCCCCACACCACAAAATAACATCTCTTACGGTTGGGAGATTTGGGAACCTAAGAATTCAACTCTAGGGTAATCCAATTTTCAGAAATGAATTCGGTTGAAATTCTAAAATTCATGTTCGGGTGAGATAATTCAATTATCTTTGTTTTACACGGAATCCAATTCCATTATACTATTGGACCAACGCAATAGAAATTCACTATTTTGGAGGGAGCTGGATTACTAAGAATTAGATTTTTTAAGGAGCTGCATTCCTAAGAATTAAAATTTTATTATTACAAATAGTTCATTTGATTTTAAAAAGAACGATTAGGGTATATCCATTTTAATTGGGGGATATGATAATAAAACAAAATATGGATATTTTGAAGCAATTTCAAAAGAACACGCAATTGGGGGATATATAAACTAATTGGGGGATATAAATTACTTCCCCCAACCAATAGTGTCTGCTAAGGGATGTTTATGGGGGGCAAAAATACTAAGATACCCTTCCCTCAAAATAAAAAACAAAAAACTTAAAATCAAAAAACAAAATCATATCCCCCGTTTCCGTCTCCACTTCTTATTAATCTCTTTTAAGGTTAAAGATTTGAAACCCAAATATTCCCCATTCCCTTTCAAATTCTAAACTCTCCCCACTCCCTTTCAAATTCTCTTCTCATTTTCTGATGGCTCCTCACTTTGGAAACGAGTTTTTTTTTCACATTCAGAAGTGATGAAGACCATGCCGGTAGTAATGAAGACCATGCCGGAAGTGATTAAGATCATGCCGGAAGTGATGAAGACATGTCGGGAATGATAAAGACCATGCCGGTAGTGATGAAGACCATATCGAAAATATTTTTTTTACATCTCCGGAAGTGATGAAGACTATGCCGGAATTGATGAAGACCATGCCGCAAAAAAGGTGCCGGCATGCTTGGTAACTAACATTCAATGACGTAACTTAATTTCGGCATTCTTGACAGAAATCTATCAATGCCGGTAGTCAAGTGAAAAAAAATCCAAATTTTTGGATACTTTACATCATGTGCCGGCATAGAAATTAAAGCAACATATTATGCCGGAAAATGGTGCCGGCATGCTCGAGAATTAACTAACTATGCCGGCAGTGGACTTATTAAAACCAGAAAAAATTCAAAACGGAATAGGTTTTGAATGAACGCGAAATTAGGGGATATAAAAAGGAATTGGGGTATATAAGAAAAGGACAAAAACTAGATCCAGATATCAATTTGGGGTCACCCCTTATCTAAGTATTTTACGTAATACCTAATCTACCCCTTACTAATCAGGATTAGTGATTAATAATAATTAGTAAAATCATAAGATTTTTTATAAATGATTAGTGTGTGTTTTATTTGAATTTGGGTTAGTGAGGTGGGAGTAGAAGGAGGGAAAAATATTTTGAGAGAGAAATTTTTTTAGGAAAAATGGAGGATGATTGTGAAGAGAGAATTGCTACTGCTGAATCTTTATCTCAACTACAACAAAGAACATATCTTGAATCTTCAGCTAACGACAACAACTCTCAATTGCAACTCTTTGTTGAGCCAACACCCTTGAATGATGATTTTGACGAGTATGGAGAGTTTCTTGAAGAACCAACACAAGAAAGTAAACTTTCACAACATAGTAGCATCCCCAACACACATGTAAAGCTGCTAAGATGTTGAAAAATCGAGATTGGAAAATACATGTTGTGGTGTTATTTTGATAGATTGTACCTACAAGACAAACAAATACAATATGTCGTTGTTCAACATCGTGGGTCAAACCTCAGACAAGGTAACATTCACATTGGCTTGGTGTTTAATGGAAAATGAGAGGAACTATAATTATCATTGGGCATTACGAAAATTGAAATTATTCTTCCGGGAAAATCAACTTCCGAGGGTCATCGTAACCGATAACGATGACGCATTAATGAAAGCAATATCCGAAGTCTTCTCGGACGCACAAAATTTCCTTTGTACATATATATACGTAATAATGTGATAAAAACTTGACATGCCTTGTTAGAACCCGCAAAGGCGGATATTAAGAAGAGAATGATGGTACAACTAGAAGAAGATGTTCGAAAGAACAAACTATCCCCCGAAGAAGAAGAAGATGAGAGAGGCAAGATAAAGGAGCGAGTGGACAAAGAACATGCGGAAAATCATAAAAAGTGGTTGGAATTTCTAAGAGATTGGGAGAAAGTTTATTGGTCTCTTACCGAGGTTATGTACGAAAAGAGATTGGAGAAGTTTAATGCCGATTGGAACGAAGTTTATCCGACTGCTATCTGGTATTGTCGGACTCAATGGTTGGATAAGTTCAAGGAAAAATTTGTGCGTGCATGGACAAACCGGTATATACACTTCAAGAGTGAAGTAACTAGTGCAACTAAGTCCGCTCATGAGAGATTTAAAGATCTCATCCAGTCCGGTCAAGGCAACATGGTTACGGTCACCGAGGCAATGGAGCAATACTTTAAGCAAGATATCAATAGGATCAAGGAGACTTTTGAGAAAACCTCAATGGAAAGGATGACTCAATTTCTCCGTTATGGTAAGTTGCTCCAAGGAATAGAATTCAACGTCTCTCATTGGGCAATAAAACATATGATGAGACAAATGGAATATGAGAAAAATTATGGAAAACCGGGTGATGTGTGTATTTGTCCCGACATGTCTTCATTGGGGATTCCGTGTCGTCATATGCTTGTGAAGTATGAAGAAGTGATACCTATTGAGGTTATTGATCCGTTTTGGAAGCAACTATCTTTCGACCCTCCCCCTTCGGAAGATCCCGAGCAATCTCTATGGGATACGAATGAAGCAAAGGAATTCTTCGAAGCTTACTCGCATGGCACCTCGGTAAGCCGGAAAGTCTTATTGAGCCAACTAAGGCTAATTACTCGTCCATGGATCTCACAAAGCGAAGAGCCAAGAAAGGGAGATCCAATAGGTAGACCACAAACTAAAACAAAAAGGAAAAAACAAAGGGTAGAATTGAAAGAAATGACTCAACGTGAAGAAGAACTCGCGGAAACCGCATGTGAGATTTCGGAACAAAGGTTCGTGGAAGCGCAGGTTCCAAACAAAAGAGGTAGGCCGAGGAAGAAACTGCTAAGTCAACAACAAACGAAGGACTCCGTATCCACGACAAAAGCCAACTCATCGGAGGTTCCAAACGCATCTTACGACCTTGATCTTTCCCTCGAGGAGGCACATACTGAGGAGTATCAAGACCATCCTTCCTTATTCTCTTAGTGACAGCATCTTTAGTTTTTCTTTTGTTAGCTTCCTTGGCTTTTGACCTATATCGTAAGCACACAAAAAGTAATGAATATAAGACAACTCACCTTCATTTTTAGTACCGACATTGACTACCTTAAAATAAACCACGCCGATGGAATGTTTCGGCCGTAAACATTGACTATCGACAGTGCCGGTACCAAGTACCGGCATACAATGCAACCTAAAATGTGCCGGTATTTGTGACAATTTTCCTGTATGTTTTAAGTCCACTACCGACATGCTCGAATTATTGCAAAAGAATGCCAGTACCCAAAACCGGCATACAATGCAACCCAAAATCTATGCCGGTACTGGTGACAAATTCATAAACACTCATGTATGTTTTAAGTCCACTACCGGCATACACGAATTATTATCAAAAGACTAAAAATGACATCGTATTCATCCTAGATTTAACTAGGGAAAAAACCGACACTGTATTCATCCTAGATTGAATGCCGGAACAAAAAAGCGGCATTGTGTTCATACAAATTTCAGTGCCGGTAGTCTCTGAAACTCAATTGTTTGAGTTAGGGTTTGCGATTCTAACCTAAACCCATTGCTATAAATCGATTTAAACACTCATAAAATAGTTCAAAATCACCTACCTTCTTACAGAAGCCATGCTTGCAAGGGGTTGATCGTCAGAGAACGTTGCTTCTTCGTCTTCTTGCTCTTGAGCAATCTTAGCAATTCTTTATTCCTATTTTTGTTGAGCAATCGATTTTGAGTTCGATTGGGCATTTGCTTTCTTTTGTGGAGGCATTGTTTATGATTCGGGTAGGTTAATCGACGAAGAAATTTTTGAATCGACGATTAATCGACGAAGAACGGATGAAGAACAATGAAAAAAAAAAATCAAAACCTAACCCTAAGAGTGCCGGTGGTGAATTGAAAGAATTGGGGATATGTTTTGATTATTTGATTTTAATGTTTTAGGAGAAAGGGCATAATGGTCTTTTCATAATGTTTTTAATTAACCAAAGGGTATTTAAGTATTTTCATACCCAAAAAACACCTCTTAACAAACACACCATGGGTTGGGAGAAGTAATCAATATCCCCCAATTCCTTTTTATATCCCCTAATTTCGCGTTCTTTTGAATCTCAAACCATTTTTTTTTATGCCGGCAGATCAAACACAGCCGGGAGGGGCTACGCCCCCCCGACTCCCCCAACCCCCTAGATAGCGTTCTGAAAAAAATAACTTCTGTACCGACATAGTTTTTGGGTCGAATATTATGCCGGCTTGAATTTCAAAATGGGGATAAGCTCGGTGCCGGCATGGACGTGGTATGAATACCATGCCGTTATGGTTGCTTCCGGCATGGTTGCTTCCGGCATTTTATTCATACCATGTCCATGTCGGCACCGAGCTTTTTCAGCCGCAAAAATGGTGGATTCAAAGAAAAAAAAACAAATTTTCAACCTCTTAGCAACAATTCTCTCTTCACAATCATCTTCCATTTTCACCAAAAAAAGTTCCCTCTCAACTTTTTTCCCTCTTCTACTCTCACCTCACTCACCCAAATACAAATAAAAACATACACTAATCTTTTAAAAAATTCTTAAGATTTTTCCTAACTATTATTAACCACTAATCCTGATTAGTGAGGGGTAAATTAGGAATTACTTAAAATGCTTATATAAGGGGTGACCCTGATTTGATATTTGAATCTCGTTTTGTCCATTTCCTATATCCCCATTATGTCTAGCAATGTCCTTTTATAACTTATAAATTGCCTTATTTTTTAAAAATATATTTAATTTTTTAGAATTTACAGTTTTGGTACCTTAACATTTACTATTTTAGGTGAGGTTGGCATTAAATTATAGAATTTGCCTTATTTTTTAAAAATATATTTTATTTTTTAAAATTTATAGTTTTGGTACCTTAACGTTTACTATTTTAGATGAGCTTCTATAGAATATTTGTTAAGATTGAAAAATTACATAGCTAGACATAATGCTAATATTAAATAAGGATTAATTGGGGGCCCTAAAAAATATTTGGGGGCCTCACCAAATTTATACCCACACCAAAAATTATAGGGGGCTTCCACAATGAGGGTGAAAGTGCGAGTTTACTAGCTAGAGTCGTTATGGCTTTGAAAATAAAGAGAACGACTCTAAGAGGTGATTTGAGTGGGTATAAATTTCTTTGTTTATAGGTAACGACTCCCAATCAATTTCTAAAATAAATAGGTAATGACCCTTAAAATTAATAGGGTCGTTAACGACTTTCTTTGTTTCTCCAGAAACTAACGACTCTAAGAGGTTTCTTGGATGACTCCCTTTGATACTAACGACTCTAAGAGGTTAGTTTACTAATCGTCATTTAGGTTTGAATACCTATAATCGTTAGTTTACTAATAGGTTAGTTAACACCACAAATAGCTAAAATGTAACCGACCCTAATTCGAAAAAAATAATTATAACGACTCTAGATAAGGGAGTCGTCAATATTTTCAAAATTGATTGACGATTTTTCATAACTGCACATTAGAGTCGTCAATTTTTTCAAACCTGGATGACGATTTTTCATACTGCAGATTAGAGTCGTTTATTTTTGTGACAAATAACTAACGACTCTTAAGGGTCGTCAGTTTAATAAACTCCCGACCTAACGACTCTAACACTGAGCTGCTGCATAGTGACCATGAATAGACAACTTGGAGCACCATTCATGCGATTTGGAGAGTATAGGAAGTTTATTCATGTATTGGTTCAATCATTCAGGTTCTCCAACAATTTTTTTTTTTTTTTCTATAATCTTAATTTTTACCCAAAAACTGATTTAATCTAACTTAACAAATTAACAACTAATCTAACTAATCAACACAATTAACACTAATCATTAGGGGTAGTTTAGCCATTTTAAAAAAATGGGGATAAGGGGTAACCCTCAATTACTATTTCATGACCTTTTTTTGTCATGTTGCTAGGGCCCCTAATTATTTTCTTGGCCCCCAATTTTTTTTTTGATATTAAAGTTCGCAATTTTCTTTTCATTAGATTATGCTTAGCTATCCAAAATAGGGTTGGAACGCAGCTCAGTTACCAACAAGTTTCTTGTGACTTTTCTTTTTATTCTTTGTGAAAATATTTCGTAAAAAATAATATCAATAAAAGCCCAATTCTAAGATTATAAAAAAATTAAAAAGAAAATAAATAAATTTTCCAATAAAAATTGTTAAATTTTTTTAATAAACTTTTTTTTTCTAGTTTATTAAGAAAAAAATGGAAAAATTACTTTTTTAATTTTTTTCATCGAGTTTTAACCTTTTATTTTAAGATTTTTTTTTAAATAGAAACAAAAATTAGAAGAGAAACAAATTTTTTTTTTTAAAAATATAATAAGAAATTTTAATAAGTTAATTTTTCTAAAAAAGAAATAAAAAAATATTTGATACTTTTTGAAAGGCTAATTTGGATTTTTCACACTTTCAAGACACCCTTAACCATATACTATGGATGAAAATTCACCCGTTCGGTACAAAGAATTGGGTACATTCTCTAGGAATTGGGTTACCCGGCATCCAATTCCTTAAAACGAACATTCTAATTATGAAAAAATATTAGAAAAATATGATATATATTTTGCTGATTATACCCAGCGGAGTGGCTGATCTTGAAGGTGTGGAAGTTGCAATCACACGACGTGAAAATCATAATTCAAGTGCTGAAGTGCATGTCCTCGAAGTCAACTTCATATAAAAACGGTGGAATTTTACGTATATTTTAATATTTAAAAGTGAAAAAATGAAACTAATTGAAATCAGATCATATACACAATAAAAATCAAAAGTGATTTAGGCATCAGCACGCATCACTACACATCCCAACTAGGTTGGCACCTGTAGGAGCGCTCATCATTTACCACAACTCACTTTAAT
Organism: Papaver armeniacum; assembly: GCA_023531295.1. Taxonomy (NCBI): domain Eukaryota; kingdom Viridiplantae; phylum Streptophyta; class Magnoliopsida; order Ranunculales; family Papaveraceae; genus Papaver; species Papaver armeniacum. The sequence continues at coordinate 80,071 of JAJJWW010013753.1, forward strand.
ATATCATATTAGTAAGAGTTCTAAAATATACAATGTTTAAAGCTAAAAAAAAATCCCAACAATAGAAAAAAAACATAACAAAGATCTAAATATACATAGTGCTACTGCTAACTAAACAAAATGACAAGTACATCCATCCTCCAGATGCTTTTGTGAACCTCAATGCAGATCACCTACAGTTATAAGAAAAAAAAAAAAAAAACAAAGAATATATCAGAGCCTGACAATTCATCATGGAAAACATTTATAGACAGAGGAATAGTAATAATTATACAATAAACAGAAAAAAACAACCAAAAAAAAACCAAGAAAATTTGTGTAGAAATTTGATAAAACAAACAAATGTAAATCACACAATTTCTTCTGCCTTTATCAGCAGCAAAACAAATAAGGCAAGCAATAAGATAAAATGCAAGATGAAACAATTTGCATCATCTGCAAACATCATTTAAGCAACTAATCTTAAGCCATTTTCTCTTAACCCAACTTAGATAACTACCACTATCTACTTCTTTGGGCAGATAATATCTGGGTGGAGCGAATGCTGTCCCATGGCCTTGGCTGAATCTGCCATTGCTTGTACTACAGTTTAAGAAATACCAATCAGCTCCTGCAGCCAACTAATTCCCAGGTGGCATATGCCCTTCCATAAACCAAAAGCATAGCAACTCTGAAATAACCAATGATAAGTGCAAAGGACAGTAGAACAATGCTACCTAAAATTTAAGTTAAAAGGTTATGTCAATTCATTAACTGCAGGAACATTTAGGTTCTGTAACAATAAGGGACCCAGAGGAAGTCAACTATGAAAGTTCTTCTTTATCCATAAATTCCTTAGCCAGACTTTTTTGATAATACATTAAGCACAACTAGAAGTGTTAGATATTTTAGAAGCCCGGGATCTCAGCAGGGAAGGAGGTAGAGAAGGCTGGGATTTCAGCAGCAACATCATGTCTCAGACTCTCAGTTAACAGAAAAATGCACACAAACTGGTCAAAATGCCAGAACCAGTTCTGCAGAAACTGTACAAAAGGCAGCAAAAATGGCGAGATTGTGCTACAAGTTTCGGATGCCGGAGTTCTGAACCTAAAGTGGGAATCACAAAGTTTCACTGAATCATAAAGGGGGTACTTGTTGGATGTGATATTTGGCAGGGGGGGGATATGAGTTTTGGGCAGCACTTTTGGTCAAGTTTCCACAAGAACTCAGGAAATTCCTAACTTGAATAAAATTTAATCTAGATTTGGAAGTGAAGAATTTTTTCTATATTGCGAAAGTGACTTCTAGGTCGAGTTGGAATTACAAGGGAAGGTGAAAAGAATAGTCACAGCATTCTACAAATGCCACTACATGCGACACTGGCCCCAATGAAACCAAACAGACAAATAGAGGATAAGACCAATTAAAAAGGCACAAGAACCTTTCAATGCACCTCCCTCCGAACAAAAGAAGTAACCTTTATGAATTTATGCAACAGGGTCACTATTAAGTTATACAAACAATAAATGAGAACCAGAGAAACATAACACATGATACTATCACATTATTTCTAAAAGGCAGAAACCATAAGACTTGTTTGGCAAAAGTCCCACTCTGGTAAAACTTTCGGGACTTGGGAGGATAACCTGGGTCCAGTAGCATTTGGTCCTCACAACACACATCACAAAATCGGATTCTTGCTTGGGGTACCCTGATTAATGAGCCTAAAGCTGTTTTTCTGAGACATTTTAGAGGTTCTGTTCAATTCAGAAAACACTGTAATTTAGCATATATGGTATTTCCATATGCTAACTACTGAATATAGCTATTGCAATAAATGACACGGGTTCCATCTGAGACATTATCTCATCATATCCTACTTTTTCTCTACCGACTCATGCCCTCAGGAGCTGTGTAACCAGAGGTACTTTAAGATGGAAAATTAGATTTACTACATCAAACTCTTGATGTGATCAAACACGGGTAGTAAGTAAATGGGCTATTCCACGGTTCCAAACTTATGAAGATACAAATGGGCTATTCCGCTCGTCATCAATCAAGTCAGCAAAGAAATATACATGAGACTAATCAAAACATATTAAAAATTATGATATCGTGGAACACCAATTTAGCTTTCGCAATTACGTTAAAAGAAATAAGAATCCGCCAAATTCTTTGATCAACTATATGGAATACCTATACTGCAAATCAATAACTCACAATCACAATAGTTTCCCCAACCCTAGTGTAAACTCCAAACACAATAGTTTACATAACTTGGTTGACAAGCAGCGATAAAGGGAAATATACATTACTACATTATCTAACCCCCAAACACACTTTCCACTCCAAAACCACCCGTTTTTCTACTGCATCATTTCAAAGCATTCATATGTAAAGCAGGCCATTTTTGTAAAGGAAGTACTATGTATTACACACATTGTGGATGGTCTTAGGGTATTATGTAAAAAGAAAACCTATACACGTATAACCAAGTCAAAAGAAAACCTATATGTGGTGTTACCAACACTCATTAAACCTAAGCTATCCCTTCAATAGATATACAGAGAACAGATAAATAAAAATCCAAAAATCAACAAAGTTAGAAAAATTCAAGATTATAACAAACACAGCTTTTGAAATCATAGTACTTACATTGATTAAGCCTTTCCAGCTTCTTGACAGAGAAGAAGTGTTGAAATTGAGTAGTCCAGATCATAAGAACTTATGTGGTTGGTGCTCCAAGTTGAAGAGTGTTTTTTACTTGATTTCTTCTTATCATCCACCAAGTCAGAAAAAGAATGGATCTTTGGGCATTTCCAGTTAATTTTTTTATCATTTTTGGTAAGGAAACTGAAGTTAGGACCCAATTTGAACCCTAACTGAATTGCAAACCTATCCATGGTGTCTTTCCTCACCATCTCATATCCTAAGAATCTAATTTCAAGGTTTTGGAATAGTTTTTCAAGAACATGAGGAAGAGAAGTCATGACTTGTAAACCCTTAAAGACAAGACAATTTGAATTATAAAGAATGCTTATTGATGATATAAGTTGGGTTTTACCCCCTGGATGAACAGAGAATGCTAAAGATTTTGGTTTTTTCAACAATCGAATCTATGAATTTAGAATTCCTAAATCTTTTGTTTCCACAACAGTTATTTGTTTAACCCCAAAAGATAGAGTATGAGATCTAGTACCTGACTCAGTTTCACTCGTAATTTCAGAATTCATACTCGGAATACCCTTCTTCAACGAATTATCGCTTTCTTGGTGATTGTTGATAATCTTGTTCACCATTTTCACTTCAGTCGTAAAACGAATTGGGAATTCAGAGAGATAGAAAGGAAACCCTAGAAAAACAAATGGAAGCAAAATTTCTCTCGTTTGGGAATTTTCTGTTAAGCGGTGACGATCGGAGGTAAAGGTTTTCATCATCTTATAGTTTTGTGGGGTGTTATAACGGAATTGGGATATGGGGTGGGTTTAAGATGTTATGAGATGATCAATCAATCAAAGAGATGTCTTCTTGATCAGCTTATTGCAGCTTAAACCCACCCCAAATCAATCGCAATTTCATTTCTCACTTTTTCTAGGTTGTTCTTGTTTTTGTTCTAGTCGATTTCATTTGTGTCCTGAAAAAATCTCTTATAGAAGGAAGATGAACTCTGTTGAAATGACTTAAATGCCCCTCTCATTTTCACTCTTTACGCCCCGCGGTTTGTGAAGCGGATTCCGTCGATTCCGGCCACCTCGGTCTCGATTCCGTCGTGTCGAAACTCGATAACGCCTACACTCTTTACTCGAGAGGTGGATTCAGCGTCGCGTCCGTAGAAAAAAATTTACAGATTCCCCAAAAAAAATACAAATTCCCAAAACGAAGCCGATTTTGAATCATGGGTGGATTCAGTGTCGCGTCCAAAACCAATGAACTTTTATACTCTTAAATGTTATTTTTTTTCTTGATAACTGTTCATTTTCCATTCTTTTATACTCTTTACTCCTAAAGTTTCGGAAGAAAAATAAGACCAGTTCTCAACACGAAGCTAATTCTGAATCATGGATAGATTCAGTGTTGTGTAGAAAATTATTTATACTCTTTTGATTTTTATCTCATCTAAAGTAGATAACATTTATTTATTAATTGAAAACTAGCGAGAAAAGATAAGCAATAGATATTTCTTAAGTGCTCATATTTTTTATTCCCATTCTTTACGCCCCCGGAGTATGTGCAACTTATTCTAGGTTATAACTCGATTCTCATTGAAACTCGATAATGCTTCATTCCTCGTTCTTTCACGCGAAACCGATCTTGGGTCATCGATTGATTCTAAACTCGTCTCGTTTATGTCATGTAGAATCTCGATAACGACTCAATTCTCGTTCTTTTATACTCTTTACTCCCAAGGTTTCAAAAGAAAAACAACACACCAGTTCTCAACACGAAGCTCATTCTAAATCATGGGTGGATTCAATGTCGTGTCCAAAACCAATGACACTTTTATACCCTTAAATGTTACTTTTATTTCGATAACGGTTCATTTTCGATTTTTTTATACCCTTTACTCCTAAAGTTTCACAAGAAAAATAACACCAGTTCTCAACATGAAGTTAATTCTCAATCATGAGTGGATTCAGTGTCGTGTAGAAAATCAAAAACACATTTACGCTCTTTTAATTTTCATCTCTTCCAAAGTAGATAACATTTAGTTATTTCTTGTGAACTAGCGAGAAAAGATAAGTTATTGATATTTCTTATATATGTGTTCTTTTTTTTTTCCTCAGTTTTACCGGCCCCTGAATATGTGCAACCGATTATGGGTTATGACTAGATTCTCATTGAAACTCGATAACACTTCATTCCTCGTAAAAGACACTTCATTCCTCATTCTTTTACGCGAAACCGGTCATAGGTCAATTGTGATCTCGTTTATGTCGTGTCGAAACTCAATAACGGTTCATTTCCTATTAAGGTTTCAGAAGAGAAAAACTCACACTTTCTAAACAAGAAGTTCATTCTAAATCATGGGTGGAATGTCGTGTCCAAAATCGATAACGACACCCTTTCCTAGACCACTACTAAAAATCTTGTAAAAAAAAAAAAAAAAACATTTTATTTTTTTTCCAACATTTTACTACTAGCGAGAAAAAATAACTTATATCAACATTTCTTAAATGGTTTGTTTTTTCCGTTCTTTATGGCCCCCGAAGTTTACGAAACCCATTTTGGGTCATCCCTCAATTTGCGTCAAAACCCGATGATGTTTCATTCTACATTTTTTTATACTATTTAACTCCAAGGTTCTACGGAAAGCACGAAGCGGATTCCGAATCAAGGGCGGTTTCAACATCGTACATGTCTAAGATTCGGTAATAATTAATAATATTGTGATTTTTATCGCGTCCTAAATCGATAATAACTATCATGTCCAAGATGAATTAATTATTCTAAATTTTAATTCTCATATACTCATCTAAACCCAAAAGTGTCATGGGTCCTATATAGCCTTTCTGGCCCAAAAACTATCATTTGATACAATATCATGTCAGTTCTCTACCAAAATATACAGTGTAAAGACAAACAAACTAATGACTTCATTTTATATAATTTTGTCATTAATGGCATATCAAATCCGACCGATTTTTTTAACAAATTTCCTCAGATGTTGTCTTCAAAATCTAAGAGAATGTAAGGTCAACCAAAGGGTCTTACTCTACTTAATGCTCAAGGGTTTACAAATCACACTTACGACTTTGTTCCTTTCCAAATAGACTTGTCAATTAAACTAGATCCTTTATTAAATCATGACTTGCAATGATAGTAAACAACAACAACGAGTCGATCTAAGAATAAAGATGTTCTAAAATATCAAACAACTCTTGCAAAGTCTGGTGATAACTACGAAAGATCATATTCCTTTTACACCGTTGAGCAATTAAAAGCTCATCCTAGAAACTAGCATTGTTGAGTGAAACTTCCTCATTTGGTGCTCAATCTTAAACAAATGAGGAAGCCTTCAAAGAGCACAAAAAGGAATGTATTAAGATTTTCTGTTGAAATCTTTTAAGGATAATAAGATTTTATCATGAATATTCTCAGTTATTTCCTGATTTCTTAATTTTGGTTTCCTCTACTAGTCAAATAAACTTCTTGATAGTATCGGTCAAATTTTTAAGAAAATATATAGAAAAGTTCATGATAAATATATATAGAGTTATATTTTACTTTCACACTTTCTGGGAATACAAGTTTCGGAAAATCTTCACCGATTTGTATTCCCAAACTTAACTCCACTCTATTCGACTTAGGTATCAAGTAAATACTGATTCATTTTGGTATTTCTAAAAACTTTGGAACTCAAGTTTTTCACTTGATATAAAATCTCTTGAACAAAGTTTATTTCTCCACAATAAGATAGTTGTTCAATATGTATGGAGATAATATTGATATCGATTCTCAACAACAGAAGCTTGAGACGTACTTCCCAACTGATATTATTAAGTGTTATTTCTCAAGAAAATATAAGAAAAACCTATTATCTCTTGAACTTATATTTATGTTTATGCGAGACTCAGAAATCGCTTGTGAGCAACTGGAAGCTTCTACAAAGAATGAGGAATGACTTGAATCTAAACTTTTAAAGATAATCGTGGATCTTAATCTTCCGAAGACTCGATTCAATCAACTGAAAGAAAAGAGGAATCTCAAGAATTTGAACACTTTAAGAACCTCAGTCAACAACCAAGGAACCGATAAAAATTAAGATAGATGATGTTATGCTTAATCTTGTAATAAACTATCAATGGATTATATATTTCAATTCTTGTATAAGGTCTATTGAAAACTGTCAGTAAAAAAATTTATTTTATAAATCTTGTGTTTTGTGCGTCTTGTGATTCTTTCATGTCTCTTCACTTTCGGTTTATGAGATATCAATTTCGGTTTTGGTCAAACCCTAATATTTCCGATCTCATATTTGTATATCTCTTATGTTGTTGTGATTCTTTGATATAAGAAGGTTTTGGATCTAACCATGTGGGATGCTTTTATCAAAAGATCATAAGTAGATATGATTAAACTCATGTGTGAAATCACGATTAAACTATTATCGATTTATGTTTCATAAATTTTGTTATGTAGTATACATATGAGTTTTCGGTTTTAGTCTTTTGTATTAGCAACGTAAAAGCTAAGACTTTTTCAATCTTTTTATGTACAGGTTGTTTTGTTTGTAATTCTTTTGTCTTGCAGGGAATAACAACTCACATGGGAGAGTTATATATTGAATTGGTGCTTAAACGTCAAATCTTTGTGGGAAGAGTGGTTGTGGAAACTGAGGGAAGAATTATTTTGATAATTTAATCTGATACGAAATCTTGATCGATTTGGATCCTAGTTTGTCATATCGAAGAGTGGGGTAAAGATTTATTCATGTGTGTGAATCTTTTTCCTATTAAAATTTGATTTAAATTGCATATTCTTGTTTTTTCTTAACGAAATAAGAGGTTCAATTGTTTAGTCTAATTGATTCCTGATAATAAAAAAATTGAGTCAATTTGGATATTAGTTTAGGCTTATCGAAACAAGGTACGACTGTTCAAGTCCAATCGGATCCTTGATAAGAAAACTAGTATTCTAGTTTTCTTATCTAAATGAGGTACAATTATTTGTGAATAATTGGATCCTAATAAGCAGCGGGGTTAATTCCTATTCTTTTCTGACTTATAAAATCAA
>JAJJWW010013754.1:0-66218 GCA_023531295.1 Papaver armeniacum
AAACTAGGTCTTCATAGCCCAAAGCCCATGTGGTCCACCAAGTCTATGTGTGTGCAAATACCCATATAGAAAATATACCCCAAAAGTGATCGCCGAAAATTGGCCGGAGAAGTGACCGGAAAACGGCTCAGGTCACCGGTCAACAGGGTCAACTCGGTCAAGGTCGGACCGAGTCAAATCGAATCATTTGAGTCGGTCCGAGTCAGATTGCATTGAGTTAGATAGCTAGTCGACTCAATTTGAAAGCTGGTGACCTTGGCCTCGATTCTGTGAGGCTAACTCCGCCTAGGCCAATGCCATGAGTGTTGCGAGCAGGACTTAATATTGGGCCAAGATGGCACTTCATCCATTAACCATTGCAAAATCATCTCAGCACCTCCAAACAGCTTCATTCATGCACCTGCAAGGTGTTCATTCACCACTTCCACAACACCTCTTATCTAGAACCATGCCATTCTCTCAAGTACACAAAGATTACTTCAGCTCCATCATTTCTTCCATTGAAGTTTCAAAGCTCATCACAACACCACCTTTTCTTGCTTAGCCAAATGCAGTCACAGCATACAACCACACCCATATCAAATCACTTCAATTGCAACCAATTACAGCATTGTTAATAACTGCAACAGCACCATCTCAGCCCAATTCATGCCAAGCCATTCATTCATCACAGTACCCATCTTCTAAACCTTCTTGTTATCTCAACAGCATCATTTGTGGCTCCAGCTGCAGCATGAATTCCCTTGCTCTCTTGCAGCAACTCATCTCAATTTATGCCGCAACAATCACCAGTTTGCACCACCTGCAACATAGCTCCATCCGTAACAGCTACACTCAAATTCAAACCAAGATACGACCCATTCAATCACCCAAATCTCAGTCCCATGGCAATCACCACAACAACATCAGTCAAACACCACTGCGACTCCCATGTACAGCTCGACTGCAACTTTCCATTCTAGCACCATTCGCACTGTTCTTCGCAATAATTTATCTCGGACAAGAGCATTACCAGCTGAACTCTCTATAGCTCGAACACCATTACCTTGAACTCAGTCCCATTTCACTACAGTACCAGTTTCACCTAAAACAAGCCATCTAACATGCATTTGCTATTCTCATTCAATCTCCAACCCTGTACACATAATCACATCTATGACAGCTGCATCTTAGTACTGCAACTCAGCACAGTTCAGCTCAAAATCACTTCCTCCTCTGAGTTTCACAAAGAATTCCTTCTGCATAACAAAACTCCATTATCTCAGGTCATCACAAAACCATTGCAGCCAACAAACACTAGTTGCACATTGTAACAGCACATCCTAATGTACTCAGCTTCCCTTGTAATTTCTTACATACACCACCTGAAACAGTAACTTGTCCTTCCTCCTTGCAGCTCCATTCTTGCAGTTGCACTCAGCTTTAGAAGCTCCAACTCATTCTTCTTCACACATTCATCCATCATCTGTATTTCTCATGCTTTACAGTGACCACCATCTTCAGGTGAGCTTAAACAATTCATTGCACCCCTGACCTATATCTTCAATTCTCAAGAAACCCTAACCAGATTCAGATCCCCTTTCTTCCATCTCAGTAGAATTAATTTAGTTCTTTATCTCAAATTCAGAAATCCATCAAAACCCCATTCACAAATTCAACTCTGCCAACACTATTCAGCGCTTCAATTCATCTTCCCTGCTTTCAATTCTGCTCAAACCCTAACATTCTCCGTTACAAAATAAAATCCAAATTTCTGACAAATTAATTGCGCCAGTCTAAATCAAAGATACCCATCACTAATCTCATTAATACTTCCTTAATGTCTTCATTAAAAACTCTTTGCTTCTCGATCTGTAGCAGCAGTGACAATCCCATCTCTAACTGTTCTTCTCCGCTACAATTGAAACCCTAATTCGTGTCCTATCTGATCTTGTTGTTGTGAATTCAAATCCATGCAAACCCTTGAACATCAAACAAATTCTCCCTTTCAAATCAAACAATCATCATCAACCATCGCCCTAAACAGAGTTCTTCTCGACCTCTGAAGCCGCCATTCATACAGACACAAAGGAGAAATACAAGAGAAATAATTTTCTCTGATTCTTGAGTTTTGGTGGTAACTGAAATTGCTATATGCACCCAGCTTCCTGATGTAGGCCACCCAGTTATCATTGGCCTGTCAGTTCCAGAGAACTGACTTCCTGTTCTCTTTCTTATTCAAATGTCAGTTGTGGGAAACTGACAGTTCATTCTTCTCCCGTGAATTGACCTTTTAGCGCTTTTTGCTCCAAATGAATGATTTCTCCTTCTTTTGCTCCCAAGGACTCCATTGCACCTAATAACTCAAAACTAGACATAAGAGATGAAATTCCCATGGAAAATAGCAAAGAAAGCATAAATACTAAATATAAAATTAGGTGCTTTACAACACCTATCAGCTGCCCATATCCAACTCGTTGGATGTATCAGTAATTTGGACTTGGTATTATCTACACCAAATCGAGAAGAGTTTCTTATCTTCTTCTTTCTTCTTTATTTTTCTTCTCGTTTCTCTTTTCTTCTTCTGCTCCTCTGTCCATTCTCTGCGGAAGTTGAGTGATAATTTTGAGAGTTGGTTTGAGAAATAGAGTTCATCGGTGAGTTAGAACAGTGAACTAGAAGATGTTGTTGACGTTGATGAAGAGATGAGAGTGGTGTTGATCCATAAAAACAGGAATTAGGGATTTAAGTCTAGACTTTGAGTTGTCGGAATTTATATTTAACTCTTTTGTGATTACTGTTATTTTCTTTTACAAAAGTTTATGTTTAACAAATTCATGCATAGTCTGATTGTGTATTCCATGCATTGTTTTGTTTTAAACTCCGAAAGTACCATTGATTCTTTTAATCTTTCCATGGTTTGGAAAGAAGCGGTAATGCTTTGTTTGTCTTTATGAATTGTTTGGGAAATAAGAATTTGCATTTGATTGTTTGGAAATGAGAATTTCCATCTGTGGTATATAGGGTACCGCTCCTTTATTTACTGGTGCGGGATGAGTCACCATATTATTATCTAGGTACGGGACGAGTCACCATATTATTATCTAGGTGCGGGACGAGTCACCATATTATTCATTGTTTAGAAGGAGTTAGTTCCATATACATGATTGATTAGCTATGTGAAATTGGTTGCGTCTTAGCGTTAGGGAAAACATGGATTGTTTTCAAATCATTTTCAATGATTACAAATGTTATTCCTACTGGGCACCCATTTTAGGGATGATGTGCTCACCCATTCCCACTTTCAGTTTCATAGACAGATCAAGATGTGCAGAGTTGTGCAGCGAAAGCTTCGAGGAGTTGATTACGTTATTTAAATTGCTTCCGCTATGTTTATTTTGTGTTTATATTTTATTTGTAAATCAACTCACTATTGAATATGTATCATTTGAGAGAAGTTCTTGTGTATATATAATTCAGAGCGGGGCTAGTTTTTGAGTTATGTTTTGTAGCAGAGTTCTTAATTGAATGCTTAAATATATGAATTAGATTCTTAGCGCCTCTTTATTTAGTTAATCTCTTGGATTAGTCAGCTGCTAGCTTGAGGGGGGCTACAATGTTGGTATCAGAGCTCACTATTAGATCTTATATGGGAATAGTTAGAAATAGCCAGTGCCAGTTAGAGAACTAGATTAGTTTAAAACTGGGTTGGGTTGTGAGATAAATCTTAATCATTAAAAGCTATCAATAATTAAAATATTTATTTGATTGATTGATTTGTTGTTTGGTTGTTTTTTTATGTATAAAAGTAAAAATTTTAGGGTACACCAATAACTTTACTTATACTTATAAAGATTAGAGAATTTTTAGTCTAAAAATAAAATAAAATATGAACACGTAGACAATCTAATATTAGAAAAATAGTGAGATCAGCATTAGTAATAAATTTTGAAAGTCACTTTTAAACTTTTGGAGTACCTTGACTTATACGTAGGGTCAACAATTTATAATTACATAAATGTTAATAATATTTTTGGGATTCAATTATATATGTATAAGAGTAATTAGAGTAATAGGTTGACCATCAAGGTTAATAATAAAAATATTATAATATTAATGATAAGTGATAATAATAGTAATACTAATTTTAATAAAGTTATGTTTGCATTTAGTATCATATCATATTGAACTTAACTTAACTAAAACTTCATTAAGAATACATAACGATAAAAATAATAATTATGATTTAATAGTTATAGAAAATTACTAACACTTAACTATATTTAAATTTTGTAAATTAAACTAATGACAAACTAGAAGTATATGTTTCGCGTTTAAACTAGATAGTTAATTTAATACTTATTAGGTGTTAGATGTAAGAAGGTAAGGATGTAATGCATAAAATAAAAAGACTCAACTTGTTAGTAATCTTGTACCGAATTATCTTTAGTCTAACAAATGATCTAATAAATCTTTAAAATGAAACAAATATATATGAAGTAGTAATAATAGCATTCAGATACTTAGTGTAATATTAGAATTAAAAGAAAATAAATTTGTATATTAATAGGATCCTTCTTATAAATAAATTAATCATCTTTTAAAATGGAAAATTAGTATGACAAACTTAAATTGTTAGAATTTAAATTAGTATTATATTGAGTATAACTTAAATTAAAATCTCATTTAAAAATATATAGTGATAAAATAATGATTAAGATTAAATAACCATGAAAATAATTATTAGTGTTTATTTACAGTTAAGTTTTGCAAAGTCAATTAATAACAAATTAGAATTATATGTTTTGCATTTAAACCAGATAGATAAATAAGATTTATCAAGTAGGATTAAAAACGTGAGGTCATATAATGCATAAAATAAAGACTAAACTTGTTAACGATCTTATACCCAGATTATCTTTAATCCAATAAATGATTCACTAAATCACTAAACTATACACATGAAGTGATATTTATAGTACTTGAATACTTAGTACAGAATTAGACTTAAAGGAGAATAAATTTGCCTATGAATAAGATACTTATTATTAATATCAAAATCTAAAGACTATCAAGAAATATTAAAATTTTATGTAGACTTAAAAATTTAAATCAAATTAAATTACCAATGTCAATATTTAACAAGATATAGTGTACAGATTCAATATGAATAAATAAAAATCTATTATATCAATCTTTATGTGGAAGTAAAATTATATTTATAAAATTAGGGCTTAATAAAATTAAACTAAATATCATTACTAGATAGTTATTCTAGATATATTTTAATTACGCTAGTAACCAAATAGGAAAAATTGATAATACAATAACGAAAATGATAATATAATTAAGAAAATAATTCTTGATAAGATAAGCAAATGATAATACTCTATAATACTAATTATTATAAAATTTGGATAATAATTTAGGAATAAATGTATATATAGGAGAAATTAAACAAAGCTTTTAGTTGGCAGCCTAGCAACAAGCTGGGCTCCAACACCTTTCTGAATAGCAATGCCTAATATATGAAAAATAAAACTACCATAACCACTACCAGCGTCGTTACGAACTAAGCAGTTCTTCAGACGCTTGAAAAAACATAAAGTATCCTCACCCAATTCTCCTAGAGTAGAAAAAGCTAAGATACCCAGACCATAACCATGGGAAACACACTTGTCCAAGTATTTAGTGTGTTTACGTGAGACCGCACTAGATATAACTTTTCCGGGGTCGAAAGAACGGATACCAGTGAAGGGCGAGACTCCTGTGACATCCATACAAACATCCTTGCCATTTTCCCAGTTGAGCACAAGAATGTCGGAAGGTTTCAAATCTTTGTCGTCCTTTGTCAGAAAACCCATAGAAACTTCCTTACGCACCGGCACACTAGCTTTGTAACAAATGTCAGCGATTACATCACGAACAAAATCATGTCGAACCTTAGGGCCGATATCATTAGCACAATGAAGCGCGTGATCCCCAAAGATATCCATAGATTTGTTTCAACTTGGGCATAATCCATTCTCAACGAACAGTGGGATACCAAAGTGATAGCAAAGCACAGCTCTAAACTGTCTGGATAGTAATAGCAAAATGTAATTTTATTAATAGTACGGCTTAAGGATTATTTAACAATAATATAAACTTAAGAAAATAAAGTTAGACCAAATCAAATCTAGTATAAATAATAAAATTAAACTTGGCATTACTATTAATTACGATTAACTTTTATCGGTCTAAGAAATAAGAAATAAATGTTATTATAATAATAAAATGTTAATACCAAATAACTATGAAAAGTTGTTAGCGGTTATTTACTTATATCAAGTCACATAAAAATAAACAAATACATATAACTTTATATTTGGATAATGGTTATAACATTAAGTTATTCTTAAGTAGCACATGAATTTAAAATTTATATATAGTATTACAACGAAGTTAAAAGCATCGGATATTTTAAATTGAAGAACAATCGAATTGAGATTACCTATATGGGTAAAATGAATAAATAAATACAGAAAAATTCATATCACTAAGTTGCTTAAAAAGATGTGAACTATTTAAATATTTTACGAAGTAAATTTTTCAGAATTACATCAATTAAGATAGAAGTTAAAGACTAATTAATTTTAATAAATTAATACCTAGTTAATCCAGCACTGGGGAATAGTGAAGGTTGTGTTTTCTCTGTTCGTAGGAAGGAATTGTTGGGATTAGCCAACCTTGACAGGGCAGCTGCATTCAGAGAGGACCGATCATAGAAGTTTTGTATAATTCTATATGAAACTGATAGATATAATATTACTTAGAAAGATTCGTAGGATTCTTCCTTGAAGTTAGAGACAAATATTTTATAAAATAGAAATCAGTGTAAGAAGCTTAGAAACTAAAATTTATAGTTTCCATTGTATAAATTAGTGTAAGAAATTTAGACTTCCCTATTTGATAGAAATGAAATCAGCGTTGAACCTAGAGCCACAAATTTTAGTTGTAGAAAGCCATATAGGTTTTGTGTTTTGTTTCTTGTTGTTTGCGCTTACACAAGAGATATATTTTTTATTTAAAGGTGGGGAGTTTTTGAAGACCAGAGGATGGCTTCGAGGACGAAAATGTATAAGGTGGGGAGAATGTAAGACCCTCAAGCTCTTCAACGCTATTAGACCGGTCAAGAGACGTTTTAGCCGATAATAACTCGATTAGTTTAACACGAATGTTAATTAATAAGAATTAATCTAACAACGATCTAGATACGAAGTTAGTACCGCTGGATAGATCTCGAAAAGTTACGCAGAGTGGAGTGGACAACTCGAACGTGTCAATCGGTTATCAAACGAAGAAGTAATCATCAGATACGTATGAAGGGAAAAGATACGTATGAAGGGAAAAAATAGTATTTGTGCATCTAAGCCGACATGGGCTTCCCATATCCAACTCGTTGGATGTATCAATAATTTGGACTTGGTATTATCTACACCAAATCGAGAAGAGTTTCTTATCTTCTTCTTTCTTCTTTCTTTTTCTTCTCGTTTCTCTTTTCTTCTTCTGCTCCTCTGTCCATTCTCTGCAGAAGTTGAGTGATGATTTTGAGAGTTGGTTTGAGAAAGAGAGTCCAACGGTGAGTTATAACAGATGAACTAGAAAATGTTGTTGTCGTTGATGAAGAGATGAGAGTGGTGTTAATCCATAAAAACAGGAATTAGGGATTTAAGTCTAGACTTTGAGTTGTCAGAATTTATATTTAACTCTTTTGTGATTACTGTTATTTTCTTTTACAAAAGTTTATGTTTAACAACTTCATGCATAGTCTGATTGTGTATTCCATGCATTGTTTTGTTTTAAACTCTGAAAGTACCATTGATTCTTTTAATTTTTCCATGGTTTGGAAAGAAGCGGTAATGCTTTGTTTGTCTTTATGAATTGTTTGGGAAATAAGAATTTTCATTTGATTGTTTGGAAATAAGAATTTCCATATGTGGTATATAGGGTACTGCTCCTTCATTTACTGGTGCGGGATGAGTCACCATATTATTATCTAGGTGCGGGACGAGTCACCATATTATTATCTAGGTGCGGGACGAGTCACCATATTATTCATTGTTTAGAAGGAGTTAGTTCCATATACATGATTGTTTACCTATG
This sequence comes from Papaver armeniacum, assembly GCA_023531295.1. NCBI lineage: Eukaryota > Viridiplantae > Streptophyta > Magnoliopsida > Ranunculales > Papaveraceae > Papaver > Papaver armeniacum. The sequence continues at coordinate 8,125 of JAJJWW010013754.1, forward strand.
TGAAATTGGTTGCGTTTTAGCCTTAGGGAAAACATGGATTGTTTTCAAATCATTTTCAATGATTAAATGAAGGTTAAATGTTATTCCTACTGGGCACCCCTTTTAGGGATGATGTGCTCACCCATTCCCACTTTGGTTTAGGAGACAGATCAAGACGTGCGAGTTGCGCGAAAAAGCTTCGAGGAGTTGATTACGTTATTTAGATTGCTTCCGCTATGTTTATTTTGTGTTTATATTTTATTTGTAAATCAACTCACTATTGAATATGTATCATTTGAGAGACGTTCTTGTATATATATAATTCAGAGCGGGGCTAGTTTTTGAGTTATGTTTTGTAGCAGAGTTAGTTCTTAATTAAATACTTAAGTATATGAATTAGAAGATTAGTGCCTCTTTATTTAGTTAATCTCTTGGATTAATCAGTTGCTAGCTTGAGGGCGCTACAGTTGGAATCCCGAAGAATCATTTACTACAGATGAGAACAATATTTGTACCATCTCTGTAAGCAAGTGGAGCACCGATGTTTTTATTAGTCATTTGCCAATTGAAGTTGAAAGTGGAGGTTTCCTCATGGTAATACAGTTGGGCATACAGAAAAGTTCAAACATATTATTGTCGAAGGGTATGCACTAACCATTATAAATATTCTCATTCACAAGACGACAAAATTCATCCGAGAATCAGAATTCAAATTACTCAAGTCGGTGAACTTACGAAGAAAATTCTTAATGTGGAATTTAAGTTTGTCAAAAAGAATTCCAATCCCGTTGCACATACTCATGCTAAATTTGCTAAGGCTAAGTCTTACGGTGTGCTAATCTAGCAGCTAGATTGGTAATCCACGTCAGCTAGGACAACCATCTAAGTCTTATGGGAGTGCTAATCTAGTAGTCCACGTCAGCTGGGACCACACCCCAGCGTTGAACCATTCAGCACTTTAAATCTCAGCCGTCAGATCAAAAAATAAATCGCCCAGCATTGAACCATTTCTTGAAAAGGTGGTTTCCCAGCGCTGAGTGATTCAGCGTAACTATCTAGCTGCTAGTTCACCAACGAGCAACTGTTAGGAGAGAGAACTAGTGTTAACAAATAGACTACACTTTTTTTTTTTAATTGTAATACATTTCTGCTAATCTAGCAGCTCAATCAAGCCCATAAGACTTAGCCTAAGGATAATATAGACGGCTGATAGTTAGATTTTCCTCCTTCGTGTCTAGTTCCTCTCTGGTTTGTTCTTGTTTATTCTTGTAATAATAATTTAAAAAAAAGGAGAGAGAAAAGACCAGTAAAGAAAGGAACCTATAAAATTTTCGTTTTCGTGTTAATTTTTTTAAAATTTTTTTTTTTTTTTTTTTTTTTTTTTTTTTTTTTTTGTTGTATATCTTTATTTTTAAACCATATATATATAGCAGCTCAATCAAGCCCATAAGACTTAGCCTAAGGATAATATAGACGGCTGATAGTTAGATTTTCCTCCTTCGTGTCTAGTTCCTCTCTGGTTTGTTCTTGTTTATTCTTGTAATAATAATTTAAAAAAAAAAAGGAGAGAGAAAAGACCAGTAAAGAAAGGAACCTATAAAATTTTCGTTTTCGTGTTAATTTTTTTTTTTTTTTTTTTTTTTTTTTTTTTGTATATCTTTATCTTTAAACCATATATATATATATATATCAGTTCTTCCATGTGCCACCAAGTAGGCAACACGACTTTAAGTGTACGAAAATTAGTTTCACATAAAATCCCCATGAGCCTAGGACTCTAGCTTGAGCTACCTATCCTTGATTGAAGTCTATACTCTATATCATGTGGTTAGGCATCAAAATAGCCGGTCAAAAACTCACAAGTGACATAACCTAAAATTGTGCTGATATCAGATCTTTGCGCCGGGGGGAGTAGGCAGTGTCCGAGCGTCACCAACCAAAGAGATGCATCCCATATTTTAATATCAGACATGCATAGATAGAAGGAACATCGTGGTGAGCATAATCAACAAAAACAAACGCGAGTCAACAGTGAGAATCTCTCTTACTCACTCATAATAATTCATGAAAACAGAAAGCATTAAGAAATCTGAAAAACCATGTCCGCACATCCCTCACGATCTCATCACCACAACCATAACTCAAAACCAACCAAACGACCATTTCAAACTCCCCAAATTTAACAAGACACACACGAAACAAACAACAAAATACATTTTCTAAACACAACAACAAGAAAAAAATGAGCAATGGTCCTTGATTTTCTCTGTTCCATTTCTAATTCCAAGCCCTTCATTTCCTCCCTTAAAGAAAATATCATTAATCAGCTTTCATTCTCTTTAACAACCAACTCCAAATGGAGAAAACCTTTTCTCTTCCTCCTGAGAAATCCGGTAGTTTTGCCTGCCGTTCTTACCCCAGCAATAACAATAACAATAACAACCTCGACAACTCTTCTCCAAAACATACATCTGATATTACCGTTTCTTTGTCTCCTCAAGCATCCAGCCTAAAATCATTAGACTCAATACCTGAATCTCCTAAGGTCCAAGAAGAAAACATTCACAACAACAAGGAAGAAACTAACGAAGAACAACAAGTAACAACACCAACAGCAACACAAGGAGATAGCATTGCAACCGAACCCGAATCGTCTCCGACTGATCTTGACTCTAATATTAATAAGTTATCCGAGGACATCGATCGGTTTCTTAATCTTTTATCTACTGCTACGGTTGGCGAGGAACGAAATTCTCCACCGGAAATCCCTGTTTCCATTGAAAACTTTCTTAAGGTTGTTGAAGCGGATTTATTGAACCAAGATTCAAGCAAAGAACCTGAGAAGTGGCTTGAGAATTCAGAAGAAGGTCCGTCTCTTCTTCAATCTATTTACAGGATATCAAACTTGACGAATTCTCTCAGAGAGTTTCATTTCGATTCGAATTACGCTAAGTCTTTCAATCGTACTAGTACTGTTTTACAAAAGGCAATGACGTTCTTAGAAGAAGAGTTTCGTGCATTACTTGATGAATCTAGAAGCTGTGAAGTCGAACCGATTGTTATCAATCCTAAATCAAAGAAGCATTCCTCTTCAAAAGATCTTGATCGCACAACTAGTACAGCTTGTGTTATAGTCCCACAGGAACCTGGTTCTGCTAGTGCTGAATCTGAATTCCCCGGATATGCACAGGAGGTTGTAACAAACCTGAACCGAGTCGCAACAGCTATGATATCCGGCGGATACGAAACCGAGTGTTGTCAGGTGTATAGCATCACAAGGAGAAATGTTTTTGAAGAAAGCTTAAACAAGATGGGGTTTGAAAAGATTAGCATCGACGACGTGCAGAAGATGCAATGGGAGTCTCTTGAGTCAGAGATATCTACATGGATTAAAACGTTTAAAAGATGCATCACAATTTATTTCTCTGGTGAGAAGAAGCTTTGCGAAGCGGTTTTCTCCGATTATCCTCGTGTGGCGGATAGTCTGTTCAGTAATCTTACACGAGGGATCATTATACAACTTTTGAATTTCGCCGAAGCTGTTGCCATGACGAAAAGATCAGCTGAAAAACTCTTCAAGTTCCTCGACATGTACGAAACTTTACGTGATCTTATTCCAGCCATGGATGAAGTATTCTTCAATGAATCGTCAGTGGAACTCAAAGCGGAAATTTCTTCCGCCCGTTGTCGGCTCGGCGAGGCAGTGGTAAGCATTTTCTGTGATTTAGAGAATTCAATTAAGAGTGATACAGGTAAAACGCCTGTACCTGGTGGTGCAGTTCATCCTTTAACTCGCTACACAATGAATTATCTAAAATACGCTTGTGAATATAAAGATACATTAGAACAAGTATTCAATGAACACAAAAAGATTGATAATCCGTCCGAAGATGATCAAGAAGGAGATAATAACGATGATAATGCACGTAACAATCAATCGGCACCACAATCTCCTTTCGCATTGCAGCTAGTAAACGTAATGGATCTACTCGATGCGAATCTCGAGTCGAAAGCCAAATTGTACAAAGATCTTTCATTAAGTTACATTTTCTTGATGAATAATGGGCGCTATATAATGCAAAAGATTAAGGGTTCAGTCGAGATTTATCATCTAATGGGCGACAATTGGAGTCGAAAGCGATCCTCAGACCTTCGACAGTATCACAAGAACTATCAAAGAGAGACATGGGGTAAGGTTCTAGCATGTCTCAGAGATGAAGGTTTACAAGTACATGGGAAAGTGTCAAAGCCAGTATTGAAAGAAAGGTTCAAAGCTTTTAATGCAATGTTCGAAGAGATTCATAAAGCGCAGAGCTCTTGGGTTGTAAGCGACGAGCAACTCCAGTCGGAGCTCAGGGTTTCAATATCAGCTGTTATGATACCGGCTTATCGATCTTTCTTAGCAAGGTTTAGGCAATACTTGGATTCAGGGAGACAGTCTGAGAAGTATATAAAGTATGGACCGGAAGATATCGAGACGTCTATCGATGAATTGTTCGATGGGAATCCTGCGTCAATGGTGAGAAGGAAATGATCTAATTCTATCTTTTGTCTATATATATTAATATTGATGATCAATGGTGTTTATTATGATGAAGACAAAGTTCTGATCAGATGGGGATTTCTTGTTGTTGTTAATTTGACTCATTTTTTGGTGTTATATTTGTGTTTATTAAATGTATGTTCTTCTTCTGCAAAGAAACAATCTTTTCTACGTGATTAAAGATGTAAAATCTAATTAATTTTACCTTGATTTTGGTTCCAATTAATTTTTAAATAAAACACAAACATTTTTAGGTCAATTCAATTTTTCTGGCTAAATGAGTAACTCATCCATATGATTAAGAGGACTCTGACTTTTGTTACATCTGGTAATGTTCTGAAAACTAGCCCAAGCATCGAACCGGTAAACTTAATGGGTTATAGGTCATTGGTTCAACCCGCATTCACTGGTTCATATATTCATATGTAGCCTGGTTTATGCAAATGAAATGTTATGAGAATAATAATGGGCTTATGTACAGGAATATCACAAATAGAGTATATTAGTGTTTGCCTTAGTTATAAATTTTTATATTAAAAAAATAAAAACCTAATTGTGCCTCCTCGATCCTCATTTTTCTTTTCTATTTTCCTCCCCACCTTCACTTTCTTTTTCTCTTCCTCTCTTGCTAACATAAGCAACACATGGAAGTTTTATTTTGATATTCTATGTTTTATCTTCATTAATGATCAGATTTGCACATCGTCCAACCGATACTTATTTGAGTATGAATATGTTCTTTTGAACATCATAACAACAATATCACAACAGCATCGTTGTCGCAACATCATCACCTTAATCATCACAACACTACAACATCATCAAGTGGATGTAGATCTGTTCTTGTATTATTTGTTTATCGAATTTATAGTTAATTTCTTGTTAAGTTCAATTTTATTATTTGTGTTAGAGCACTGCTCGGTCGAACTCGCAAGCGTTGCTATCTCAAGCTTGTTTGTCAAGTTTAGGTGATCAAAACTATATATAAGTCTTTATTTATAGTCTACTTATAACTATGTCTCGGATTAGGATAGAATGTGTAGTTGAGCTTTAGACTTCACGGCGTTCATCGATTGAAGACGAAGATCTACTTAGGAGAGCTTAGACGAACTTCATCAACAAAAGGTATGTGGAGACTAAAACTTTTCTATCGCTCATAAGTCAATTCTATTCTATCTCCTAATGAGCTAGGGCTAGTTCCCCTTCTTTCTGACGGGACGGGTATTGGATAAGTATGAGTTTCGTACGAGCGTCGTCTTGGAAGTTATTCTAGTCTTATACTTTGTCGTATTTTGGTCATGATCCTCTGAAGCAGGAAGGGAGCAAGATGTATCTTTGTTGGCGGTTTATGACCCTATGTGGCTATGCAACACTATTAACTAGGACACGAATTATTTGGAGCCTTTCTGAAAAAGCGGGGGTACAACAACCACACCCAATATTTCGCTTAGCAATCTGTATGGACTAACTCCAATATACTTACAAGAGAATCAACTAGACAGTTAGACTCAATTTTAAGAAAAGTATATCAAAGAGTTATATCTCAATCTCTCAATTCAATCCGCAATCAAACAAATAATAATTTGCGAGCCCGATTGAATATAAGAGAGATAACTTGAATGGTACCAAAGACCAATGTTCAAGGATCAATCAATTTAAATCAACAACCAAAGGTTGGATTTACCAATTGATCGATTCTACGCACACCTGTGATATTTCAATTATATAACAAAATATAATACAGAAAAGAAATAACATAGACACCAGAAATTTTGTTAACGAGGAAACCGCAAATGCAAAAAAACCCCGGGACCTAGTCCAGATTGAACACCACGTTGTATGAAGCCGCTAAAGCCACCAGCCTACTACAAATTAACTTCGGTCTGGACTGTAGTTGAACCCTAATGAATATCACACTGATTCAAGGTACAGTTGCATTCATTACGTCTCTGATCCCAGCAGGATACTACACACTTTATTCCCTTAGCTGATCTCACCCACAACTAAGAGTTGCTACAACCCAAAGTCGAAGACTTGATAAACAAATCTATCTCACACAGAAAAGTCTATAGGAATAGATAAATCTGTCTCCCACAGAAATACCTACGAGTTTTGTTCCGTCTTTTGATAAATCAAGGTGACCAAGAACTAATTGATATACCAGATTTATATTCCCGAAGAACAACCTAGAAATATCAATCACCTCACAATAATCTTAATCGTATGGTAGCGAAACAAGATGTTGTGGAATCACAAACGATGAGACGAATGTTTTTATGACTACTTTTCTATCTTGCCTATCATAGAAATTAATCTCAAGCCAATCTTACGATTGTACTCAATCACGATAGAAACAGCAAGATCAGATCACGCAACTACAGAGAAAATAGTTGGGTTTGGATTCACAATCCCAATGAATTTTTTAAGTCGTTAACCTACATGGTTTCATGAAAAACCTAAGGTTAAAGGAGAATCGACTCTAGATTATACAACTAGTATCACACAGGAGGTTTGGGGATTAGGTTTCCTAGTTGCTAGAGTTTTCCTTTATATATTCTTCAAATCAGGGTTTGCAATCTAAGTTATCTTGGTAACAAAGCATTCAATATTCACCGTTAGATGAAAACCTGATTAGATTCAAGCTAATATCTTTCAATCGTTGGATCTAACTTAGCTTGTTATACACAAATGAAATGCACCTTCATTTAGGTTTGAGTAACCGTACCTAAACATGTACATTTAGTTGGTTCAACGATAGTTAACCAATGGTTAGCCATATGATAACTTTCATATCAACCGTATTCATCTTTACCATAACTAGTTCAAATGACTCAAATGAACTAGTTAGAGAGTTGTTCAATTGCTTAGATCTCGTAGAAGTATACAAGAAACAGTCGAAGAAAAATCGGTTTTGATTCACTCGAATCGATCATGAACATTATATCCACGGTTTGCAAAGATTGCATTCCTTATTATATAAATGTTTTAGTTCATAAACAAACCGATTTTAGAAAGTAACCTACCTAAGTATGCGAACGGGTACGCGTACTTAAATAACCGGATTGAGTTTGTTTTTCACTTTAAAACTCCAACAGAAATTCACGGACGTGAACTTTCCGCCAGTACGCGTACGGGTATGCATACTCACCCGGATTTCCAACAACTGCCAGTACGCGTACGGGTACGCATACTTTGGGTTCCCGGTTTTGGACTTTTACACAAATGTGAGAACACACTATGTTTATATCCAAAGATGGTTACACATTTTAAACTCTCATTTCAATCATTGAAACTTTCTTAGAGATGTTATATATTTGTTATTCACAAACTATTTTTCATCAAAGCGATTTTCAAGTTATTGAAATAATCAACATGACTTTCATCACGAGTAAAGATGAACTTGGCCATAGCGAAAGCTTACCAACACATATTTCGAGAAATAGATAAGCGAGATAAATTCAGCTCGAAATAGCAAATGTGTATAATCGAAGTCTATATAGCTATACGACTTTTGTCTCAAAATAGGAGATAGAATAGATAGAATTTTAAGTGATAGATAAGTTCAAGCTCCACATACCTTTTGTCGATGAAGTTCCACAAGTTCCCTGAGTAGTTCTTCGTCTTCATATGATGAACGCCATGGAGTCTAGAGCTCAACTACACTTATTATCCTAGTCTTAGACTTAGCTATAAGTAGACTAGAAATCAAGACTTATAGTTTTGACAACTAAACTTGACAAACAAGCTTGAGATAGCAACGCTTGCGAGTTCGACCGAGCAGTGCTCTAACACTTTCCAAGTTTTTGGTAAGTTTATCCTGTAGACGATGAAAGGACAAATCCGACGGAAAAATAACTAGGTCAATCAAATGTAAAATGAATGAGTTATAAGTAAAATAGTAAAGTGAAGTAAGCTTCCCGAGTTCCTTGTGATTAGGTTGAGGGCCCTTGACCTAAACGAATTTTAGGCAAATATTCGTCAGTATTTGTAGGTTAAGCATTTCATCTGGTCCTTGAGGTCCTTGAAAGTGATAAGGTCGACTGGATGGTTGGTCCTTTACTCTGTCGCGTTCTTGACGAGCATCATCTTCTCCGGTGAGGTCGATTTTAGACAAAATGAATCTCGTATGTGCTATTCTCAGCAGTTTTAGTACTTCTTCTTTAGGAAACATGTACTCGATCTAAAGTTGTTGGATCAATACCTACTGGTAACTCTAAAGGCGTTTTCAAATAAGTTTGGATATATATATAGATATCGATTTGAGATTTTGCAAGATTCTTTTGAGTCCTCGGGATCTCTCCTTGGTCCTTACTAAAGTTTTCAAGGATTAGTAGTAGATTTTCATAGAAATAGTTTACAGGCTCGTTTCAGGGAGAGATCCAGTTGATACTGGAAGCACTAACCTATTCACTAAGGTCAAACACTCATCCGAGAGAGAAAACTGCTTGTAGGGATAACTCTCTCGGTTAAATATGTAATGGATTTATAGAGACTGAATCAGTGAAACGTTTTTGTATCTGGATTGGTGGAATCGGCTTCCGTCCCAATAGTGACCATGACTGAGATCTGTAACTAAGTGAACAACCTCCCATTGTGGTCGCCAAAATGTAGTTACCTAAATCGTTGAGAGGCTAAAGTGGTATTCTAGGGTTTCTGAAAGTGAGTTACGGGAGGTTGAGCACATGAAGTCTTCACCTAAACCATGCACAATGGCCGTTCAAAGGTTGCCTCAGTCACATGAGAGGTTATGTATGGTCTTAGGGAGGGAAGCATGTGAAGAGAGAGATCATAGAATTATAGGGTTTGAAGAAGAATTGTGTTGAGAGTTTATGAGAAAGTTGTATGTTAGTTTGGAGAAATATAGGGCATATTTATAGCTGAATTCTCTAATCTCATGTCGGTGAAAATAGGGATTGCTTTCCGTGCGGAGCACTTCTCCCACATCTTCAGGAATAGATAGAGATAAACTATATTGAGTTTATCTCATTATCCAACCGCCTTTACTCTCTTCTGCGGTGAGAAATAATCTGGGTATTTCTCACACGTGTCGTAGACCGCCATACCAAAAATCTAATTGATATCCCCCCATTTGTGTGAATCTGGGTCAGCCTTTGTAATGATGTGTCGAGAGAGGAAAATATTCTCTTTAGCCGAGTTGTCCAAGATAGAGAGATATTCTCTGATTTTTAAGAATGACTAGGATGAGTCACGTGAAAAGGCATGGAATGCCTCAGAAATCATGTGTAGAGTGTGAGAGGAGATGAGGTTGAGATCTGACTCTCAATGTCCGGTCACATATGTCACATGGAAACCATATTATTGAGGCCCAATTTACTAGCCCTGAGTGTGTTTGATACGCTGAGAAATAGACTTGAGCCCTAAGTGAGGCTTGTGCCTGAGTTTTCTGCCTGTATAAAACTCCTCAGATGAGATGGCTCAGTTCGGATAAGGCCGTCAGAGGTTTGGATGACGCGACTGAAGCTGTCAGAGGTTTAGCCGACACGACAGAGGATGTCAGAGATTTAGCCGACGCGATTGAGGTCGTATGATATATGGCCAACATGGCTGAGTCTCTCTGAAGTCAGCTGGGACATGTTCAGGATAGAAAGGAAGGCTTGTATGCCTAATAATAATATCGCTGGCGAGCCTTCGGCTCACTTGTCTTTGACCAGCGTATCTTGCAGAGATGTGTTAGGAGTGAATTGCATCTGTATAATGGGGCCGACATGACCAGTGTATTTCGAAAGGATGTTCTAGGAGTCCGTCGAAAGGGCCCAGAAACAGAATAACCACTGTATCTCGTGGGGATGTTCTAGGAATTATTTGGAAGCCTCGGTAAGTCGAGTCAGAGCCTAGAGTAGACATGACAAGTGTATCTCGCGATGATGTACTAGGTATCAGTCCTTGATCTCAAATAGGGTGAATTGTGCTTACAGGAGACATGTATGTCTCCGCTCTGGGTCATAAGTCCGTCGTGGACGTTTTTACGCGTCTACAGAGCCTACATGACTAGCAGAATTTCGCGGGGGGTGTATACTAGGAATCATGGCATCACAATCAGCTGCGTCTCGTGAAGACATGCTGGAATTGTGGTTGTTATGGTTTATAAGTCTGTCGGGGATGTTTTACGCTCTACAGAACCTACTTGACCAGCAATATCTCGCAGGAATTTGCGCTAGGAATCACGGCATCATGACCAAAAGTGTCTCGCAGGGACGTATACTAGAAATCGTGGCTATGAGTGCCTTGAGGACCAAAGGTTTAATCTCTCCCGTGAGAGTTGATTTTTGTCTATGGTCTTGAAATGACACTTTTTCCCTTATCCAAATTTCACCATATACAATATCAAATTGAACTACAAAGTACAAAGTATAACACAAAGAATTATGTTTATCCAGTATAATTATGAATGAGAAGCAGACTTCTCTGAAAGGTTTGGTACTTATGTGTCTGTCGAATGTGAGTTAAGGTTCTAAGGTTTAACAATGGAGTTTATTCCTTGTATTTCATTGTTGTTTTGCATAATCCGATTGTAGGGAACCACTTTGCTTACGCTTTCCAACATCATGACGAAGTTGTTTAATACATAACTGAATGCTAGCACTATTTTCATCTATAGCCATAAAGTCCCTCAGTTTTGCAACCACAAATGTCACATATTATTAGATTTGCGAACAATTACAACAAAAAAACAAAAAATCAAAATCAAAAAATTAGTAATCTAAACCAAGTACACTTGGCACACACTCAAGGTTAGAAAACTCTTATTGCATTTAGCTTTGGCTTTTAAGGCTAATTTCACGGCAACATCAAGAACTCCACTACTTTAGCGAAATCTTGTTCGAGGAATGACCTTGTGAAAGCAAGGGTTCCTGTATTATAAAAAAACTAGGGAATTGATAAAGCCATATTTCATAAGTTTATCTAATTATAAGTTAGTCCTTTTGTGAATGATTTAGTCCAAAATACCTTTTTTCATGACCAAAACACCCATAAGCTAAATGATATATTCCTTTCTCACAATTTAGTTTATATTTTTTTATTTTCTTCCTATGTCGAAGCTCGGACCATCTCTAAAACATAATTTCATCTCGACAAAAATTCAGTACCTAAATATGAATATGATAATCAAACAAACACTTGATTCAAATTGAAAAATCTAGATCGTCATCATCAGTACCTTTTCTTAATATTAAGATAAAAAATTGATGAGATTCAGTTTTAGTAAATTTAATGAGGCTAATTTGACGATTTCAACACTGACGACGATTTGAAAGATAAATTAATATATTCTTATTGTTTTAATTTAATTTGATTGAGATTATTAATTTATTTATTTCAAAATTTGATTTTAGATGATTTTTTATTTAGAGTTTTAAAAATCTAATTACTTCAATTTTAGTTTGGATTTCTTATTTGATTCTCAGTTTAAATCAATAAGCATCTTAGTTAATCTTTGTATTAATATAAATAGTTTGACAAGAATTTAACAAAATTTCATAGAGACTATTTCTATAAACTTAACTTAGATTTCAATATGTTTTCGTTTATTGTACACTAACTTGTGGCAAATAGTGTACTTATTTTTTTCCCTTATACAAGTAAATATCGATGCAATCGTAAGTTATTATAGAAAATATATAGGAATAATGATGATTTGTCCATTCTCTCCTTTTCTCCTCAAACTATGACTCTCCAATATGGTCATCGCTTGCTTGAAAGTCCAGTATTTATCAATTAGGGTTACAAAAAAAAAAAAAAAATCATCTCAGCAGATTGTCGGTTGTGTTGTCAAACGGGTTCTCATGGATCCTCCGGTCATAGTGCTTATGATTTTTTAAATATCTAATGCGTGTGTCGCGAGATTGATTATCCCTACACAGGTCAGGACCAACCTTGTTACCGAAGTCACTCTTTAGTTGTTTTTACTTATAGTTATATGAGAGTCCCGCCTAGGAACCATAACATCTTAGCTACTTTCAACATATAGTCGTTGACAACAAATTTATCTTATTAAATTCTAACCTCTCATGAGTATCGGAGTTAAACTTGTTGGGTAATTCATGGTGATGGGAGTCGGTATTTGTTACCTAAAGATAACATGTTATATATGGTTTGTATAGTAGGACACAAATAATTAATAAATAAGGATTCTTGAGGGGTGAGATGGGGTAATAATGGATTTTTAAATCTTGTTGTTAGAGCACTACTCGGATGAGCCCGCCTATCGTTGGTATGTCAAGGTTGATTGTCATATTTTAGTATCAAAACTCAAAAGTTGCTTGATTAGATTACTAGAGTCAACTTCGTTAGGTTAGACTAAGAAGTATAGAAATGTTGAGAAATACAAGTATTATCTGAAGACTTGAAGAATCCAAAGACGTATCGACATCAACGAAGACATCATCATTCTACTTGAGGTTAGTAATACAAGACTTGTCTTGTTTCCATTTCTATTGTTACTTTACAGTCGTTTAGATTGTAAACATAACATGCGAAGTTATATACATGAAACTCTAGTATTAGAGACTTGATCATCTTATTATGAACAAAGTGTCAAGGAAGAATATACAAGTTGTATCACACCTCAGGTATTATTGAATTACGAAATGTAACGTTTATCTTTTGATCAATGGAATTGCGACATAGACATAATCTTTGCAACCTGTTACTAGATCATGTAATGTGTTAGAGCACTGCTCGGTCGAGCTCGCAAGCGTTGCTATCTCAAGCTTGTTGTGAAGTTTGGTTGCCAAAACTATAAGTCTTGAATTCTAGTCTACTTATAACTAAGTCTCGGATTAGGATAGAAAGTGTAGTTGAGCATTAGACTTCACGGCGTTCATCGATAGAAGATGAAGAACTACTAAGGGGAGCTTGTGGAACTTCATCAACAAAAGGTATGTGGAGACTTGAACTCATCTATCACTCAAAAGTCTATCTACTCTATCTCCTATTTGAGATAAAAGTCGTATATCTATATAGACTTCTATTATATACATTTGATATGTCGAGATGAGTTTAACTCGCTTACATATTTCTCGAAATATGTGTTGGTAAGCTTTCGCTTTAACCAAGTTCATCTTAGATTCTTGACGAAATTCAAAAGATGATCATGTGAAATTCGCCTGGTAACATCTTACATGATTTGTGTGAGACAATCATTCGATGTAGACTCGGAATATTTCGTATTGATCATTCGATCACTTGAAAATTGCTTTGAAGCTAATAGTTTGTGTGAGACACCTATTGTCGTCTTCCGAGATTGTTTCAATGGTTGAAATGAGAGTTTAGGACAATTTGATATAAGCATAGTATGCGTACTTTCATATGTGTAATCCAAGTCCGGGAACCATGGTATGCATACGCGTATGCGTATTGATTGGTTTAGTCAAGGTCAGGGAACTCCGTACGCGTACTGGCGTGAAGTTCAAGTTCCGGGACTTTACTGATTTTGTGGTATGCGTACAAGTTCGCGTACTGGCGAATCCAAACTTAGTCCGGCCACTAAGGTATGCGTATACGTTTGCATACTTGAGTGGATTATGTTCTAAAATCGGTTTGTTCATGAACTAATACATTTATATAATAAGCAATGCAATCTTTTGCAAACTGTGGATATAATGTTCATGACTTGATTCGAGTGAATCAAAATTGATTTTGCTTCAATTGTGTCTTGTATACTTCTATGAGAATATAAACAATTGAACAACTCTAGAACTATTTTCATTTGAGTCATTTGAACTAATTATGGTTAAGATGAATAAGGTTGATATGAAAGTGTTCATATGGATAACTTTGGTTAACTATTGTTGAGCCAACAAAGGTGTACACGTTTAGGTATAGTTACTCATATCTAAATGAAGTCACTTTTCATTTGTGTGTAACAAGCTAAGTTCGATCTAACGGTTGAAAGATATTAGCTTGAGTCTAATCAGGTTTTCATCTAATGGTGAGTATTGAATGCTTTGTTACTAAGGTAACATTGATTGCAAACCCTGATTTGAAGACTATATAAAGGATAACTCTAGCAACTGGGAAACCTAATCCCCACACCTCCTGTGTGATACTAGTTGCAACTAGAGTCGATTCTCCTTTAACCTTAGGTTTTTCTAAAACCATGTAGGTTAACGACTTGAAGGCTTCATTCGGATTTTGAAACCAGACCTAACTATTTTCTCTGTAGTTGCGTTTTTTGATCTTGTTGTTTTCTATCGTGATTGCATACTATCTTCTCTAAGATTTGCTCGAGATTTAATATCTGATAGGCAAGATAAAAAGTAGTCACAAACATCTTCGTCTCATCGTTTGTGATTCCACAATATCTTGTTTCGCTACCATACGATTAAGATTATTGTGAGGTAATTGATATTTCTAGGCTGTTCGTCGGGAATATAAGCCTGGTATATCAACTGGTTCTTGTTCACCTTGATTTATCAAAAGACGGAACAAAGCTCATAGGTTTATCTGTAGGAGACAGATTTATCTATTCAATAGACTTTTCAGTTTGAGACAGATTGGTTTATCAAGTCTTCGACTTTGGGTCGTAGCAACTCTTAGTTGTGGGTGAGATCAGCTAAGGGAATCAAGTGCGTAGAGTCCTGATGGGATTCAGAGACGTAAGCAGCACAACTGTATCTTGATCAGTGTGAGATTGGTTAGGGCTCAACTACATTCCCGTCCGAAGTTAACTTGGAGTAGGCTAGTGTCTGTAGAGGCTTAATACAGTGTGGTTTTCAAATCTGGACTAAGTCCCGGGGTTTTTCTGCATTTGCGGTTTCCTCATTAAAAAAACTTTTGGTGTCTTTGTTATTTCTTTTCCGCATTATATTTGTTTATATAATTGAAATATCACAGGTTGTGCGTAAGTTCAATCAATTGTGAATCCAACCTTTGGTTGTTAATTGAACACTTGGATATTGGTTTTTGATACCATCCAAGTTATTTCTTATATTCAATCGGGCTCGCAAATTCCTATTTGTTTGATTGTAGAATTGAGAAATTGAGATATAACTCTTTGATATACTTTTCTTAAGATTGAGTCTGACTGTCTAGTTGATTCTCTTGAAAGTATATTAGAGTTAGTCCATACAGATTGCTAAGCGAAATATTGGGTGTGGTTGTTAGACCCCCGCTTTTTCAATTGGTATCATAGCAGGCAAACACGTTCAAGACCTTATAAGTATGTGTTTGTACCGATCTGACTCTACGAACATAAGTGTTATCTCTATAAACGTATCACCAGTCTTCTATGACTCGAACTACTTATGGTGGAAAATTGTTATGCGTGTTTTTCTTCAAGCGCGTGATTTTCAATCATGGGTTTATGTCGTTAATGGTTATTTTCCTCCGGTTGTTATAGTAGGCGATGTAACTGTTCCAAAGGATATCGGTAATTATGATGCTATCAAGATTCTTGTTGCAATGCAAAATTTTGACGAGTTGAATGCAATCATCCATGCCATTACCCAAGATCTTCAGCACCATGTGACTACGTGCACTCGGTCTAAAGATGTATGGGATATCTTAGAAACCGTATTTAAAGAGAATACATGTGAAAAAGAAGTTAGGCTTCAAAACCTAAATTTTGATTGGGAAAACCTTCGTAAGGCATATGAATATTCATTTGATAAGTTTAATCACAAAGTGTTTGAAATTGTTAATGCATCTTTTGCGTTGGGTAAGTCTATTCCTGAAAAGGACATTGTGATGAAAATTCTCAGATCATTGCCATCTAAATACGATTCTAAGAAACATGCCATCGTTGAAGGAAATAACCTTGATGCGCTTTCCAGAAACACTCTCGTTTGGAAGTTAAAGATCTTTGATCATGAGCATGTATCCAAATCCGGACTGGATATTGCTTTCAAAGCACAAAAGAACACTAAATTACTTGATTAAAGTAAAAGTGTTGGCATCTCTGAAGATGATCCTTCTGAGACTGATTCATCATATGAAGATCTTGACAAGCCAGTCTCCTTGATCACAAGACAGTTTAGAGATCTTCTTTTGAAGAGAAGTAAACGGTTCACCAGAGATAAACCTAAGTCATCAGTTAAACCTCATAATCGTGTTCCTCCTAAAAAAAAGGGATACTGATGACACTGATGACGAGGATATGCCACAGTGCTTCAAGTGTAAAGGTTTTGGTCATTTTGCAAATGAGTGTCCAAATCGTAGAAAATACACTGGAAACAAAGGTCTTGTTGCAACTCATGATGAAATGTCTGATCACTATGATTCTCATGAAGACGAAAAATCAAGTGTTGCACTCCTTTGTGAAAATATTAATTTTGATATTTGTAGCAATACTTACATCAATCTCGATATTCCTCTAGAAGAAACTTCAACCACCTTGGAGGATAAAATGGATTTCTCTTTGTCTACTGGAAATTTTGTTTCTAACTTTTGAGGTTCTACCATTTGTCTAGCATCCTGCACAGCTATGACGTCTGAACCATCCTCCGTGTTGACATGTTCTTATTGTACTCTCAATGGTCATGAACTTTCCAAATGTTTCAAGTACAAACATAAGATAAGATATGTCAACAAACTTCAACGAAGAGCGAATCGATTATCAAACAAGCTTAAACTTGTTCAGAAGTCGTCTGAGGTATGTAATCTCATCTCTTCCCCGAAGAAGTTAATTTCCAAAGAAAAAATTAGACTGCTAGAGAAAGGAATACGGTCTAAACAGTCTGTGAAACATGGCTTTAAAAATTCCATTCCATAAGGTTATGGTGGACATATTATTATTCACCCCAGCACAACTTAATTGTGTTGGTTGTGTATCTTGTCTCATGTGCCTGGTTCAAAAGAGACAAGGGTTTGCACACTTCAGGCTTAAGGAAAACAGAAAAAGAATTTTTCTTGTTTTGTTTGCCTTCTTCTTGGTATAGTTTCACCATTTTGGAACTCTTCCATCCTTTCATATCTAATTGATATTGAAAGGGGTTTACTCTGTTTGATCAATAAAAGAGGGTTAAAATCGAAAATTCTGCCTTCTTTAAGGTTGTGAGTTATGCGTACGTGAATCCTTCTTAGTGTATGAAGGTTTCGTAACATATTCCTTTTTCCTTCTCTGAAAACTATTATTATCACAAGATTGCTTATTGAGTATGATTTGTGATTTTCTCTCACAATCTCATACTGGTATGGAGAATTCAAGCATTATGTCTTCTGATGGAAAAGATATTAATATGATTGTTAAGCCATCAATCATGAAGGAAAAAGATAAATCTCATGTACCTTAAACTTTGAAAAGAAAAAGGAGGAATGTGAGAAAACCAGGAGCCGTTCCTTCTAATCTACAGAAGTTTTCTGGGGTTCTTGAAGAGTTTAATGAAACAAGAAAGGAGATTCAGGAAATAAAGGCTATTGTGTTGAGGACTCTCGAAATACAGAAGGCCCTGGTTCGACATCAGTCTGGAAGGTTTATTGGAATTGAATCCTTTCTTCATGAACCTTACGTTCCTATGGATGTTGACGACAAGGAGTTCGGGGATGATAAAGAATTTTTTAGAGGCCTTAATGTCTAGGAAACTTCTTATGAGAATTTATTCTTATGTTTTAAGAAGGATAAATAGGGTTTGGAATAGCCATTATTGTGAGTACACATAGCTATTGCCAACGATTTTCATTTTGTAATGTTTTTAAATTTATTTATTTAAATTCTAAAGTTTATTTGAAAGATGGTTTTGCAGTATTAATTTTTATGGTTTTATATATTGAAAGTTGTTATAGGATATGTGTGTTTGCGTCTGTGACCTATGATTGTCCCATATATGTTAAAAGTTAAGTCTTTCATATGTCATTATGCAAATATTGATAAAATATTGAATGAACTTTTGACAACAAAAGTTAAGCCTATTATGTCATTACTGATGGAAGATAGGATGAACTTTTGTTTACAAAGATTAAGTCTATTACATGTCTCTATGCAAATATTGATGAATAATAGAATGAATCTTTGAATATTTCGCAGGATTGGTCTTTCCCTGATCCACATCTTTGTGTAAGTATTGTGCGGCTCCGTAAGTTCTCTTATGTGAGCATTTCCGATTAAATTAATCATGGGTTCTCTTGTGGTTAATTTAATTGAGTATTTTGGATACAAATTCATGTTTCATGTGATTTTTTAATGTCCAAATAAATCCTTCTTTTCTTGTGAAAGTAAGGTCGCTCTTGTTGTTCTTTCGAGAATGACATTTTATGGGGGAGAGTTCTTAATTGAACTTCTGCTTAATTACCAAATCTTTGTGGGGAGTGCGGTTGTGGAATATTGTAGGAGTTTTCTTGTATCTTTATAAACTCCTTGATGAATGTATTTAGTCTCGGCTAAATGATTGCATCTAAAAAAATTTGATATGTTCTCTTTTGGTCATGAAGTATCTCTATGGAAATTTCATTAGGATCCCACTAGTTTTCGTACCTTTGACAATTTTTATTTACAAAAAGGGGGAGAATTAATGTGTAGTTCACACTACAAATACATATGGTTTACAGATCATTATGTAAAGGGGAGTGGTTTTCATGTGAGATGAAGTATTGACTAAGGGGGAGTGATACATATCACCATAGTATTGTTGTCAAAGTTGTGATACAATTGGACTTTGATGATGTGTGATAATACTATGATATTGTATAACAATAATTGAGAGCTAATATTTTCTTATTGTTATAGCTACGAATCTTCAACAACTATGATGCTGAGTTGAACACAATCAGAATCACCGGAGTACTTGGAAGTGACGAAGATTTGAGTAAGGTTGAAGAACCAAGAAAATAAAGCATTTAGATTGAGAGCTACAAAGTTTATTTATTTTGTATTCTATATGTATTGATAGTTTTGTCACTAAAATTGACAAAGGGGGAGATTGTTAGAGCATTGCTCGGTCGAACTTGCAAGCGTTGCTATCTCAAGCTTGTTGTCAAGTTTAGTTGTCGAAACTATAAGTCTTGATTTCTAGTCTACTTATAGCTAAGACTCTTGATTTCTCGAAATATGTGTTGGTAAGCTTTCGCTTTAACCAAGTTCATCTTATATTCTTGACGAAAGTCAAAAGCTGATCATGTGAAAATCGCCTGGTAACATCTTACATGATTTGTGTGAGACATTCATTTGATATAGACTCGGAATGTTTCGTATTGATCATTCGATCACTTGAAAATTGCTTTGAAGCTAATAGTTTGTGTGAGACAGCTATTGTCGTCTTCCAAGAATGTTTCAATGGTTGAAACGAGAGTTTAGAATATCTAGATATAAGAACAACATGCATACTTGCATATGTGTAATCCAAGTCCGGGAACCATGGTATGCATACCCATGTGTGTACTGATTGGTTTAGTCAAGGTCCGAAAACTCAGTACGCATACCGGTACGCGTACCGGTGTGAAGTTCAAGTTCCGGGAGTTTACTGAGTTTGTGGTATGCGTACAAGTTCGCGTACTGGCGAATCCAAACTTAGTCCGGCCACTAAGGTATGCGTACCCATTTTCATACTTGAGTGGGTTATGTTCTAAAATCGTCTTGTTCATGAACTAATACATTTATATAATAAGGAATGCAATCTTTTGCAAACCGTGGCTATAATGTTCATGACTTGATTCGAGTGAATCAAAATCTATTTTACTTCAATTGTGTCTTGTATACTTCTATGAGAATGTAAACAATTAAACAACTCTAGAACTAGTTTCATTTGAGTCATTTGAACTAGTTATGGTTACGATGAATAAGGTTGATATGAAAGTGTTGATATGGCTAACTTCGGTTAACTATTGTTGAGCCAACAAAGGTGTACACGTTTAGCTTGTTCTTATGTGAGGTGATTGATATTTCTAGGTTGTTCTTCGGGAATATAAGTCCGCTATATCAATTGGTTCTTGTTCACCTTGATTTATCAAAAGACGGAAAAAAACTCAGAGGTTTATCTGTGGAAGACAAATTTATCTATTCAATAGACTTTTCTGTGTGAGACAGATTGGTTTATCAAGTCTTCGATTTTGGGGCGTAGCAACTCTTAGTTGTGGGTGAGATCAGCTAAGGGAATCAAGTGCGTAGATTCTTACTGGGATTCAGAGACGTAAGGAGCGCAACTGTACCTTGATCAGTGTGAGATTGGTTAGGGCTCAACTACATTCTAGTCTGAAGTTAATTGGAGTAGGCTAGTGTATGTAGTGGCTTAATACAATGTGGTGTTCAAATCTGGACTAGGTCTCGGGGTTTTTCTGTATTTGCGGTTTCCTCGTTAACAAAACTTCTGGTGTTTGTGTTATTTATTTTCCGCATCTTTTTTGTTTATATAATAAAAATATCACAGGTTGTGCGTAAGTTCAATCAATTATGAATCCAACCTTTGGTTGTTGATTGTATTGATTGACACTTGGATATTGGTTTTTGATACCGTCCAAGTTATTTCCTATATTCAACCGGGCTCACAAATTCCTATTCGTTTTATTGCAGATTGAATTGAGAAATTAAGATATAACTCTTTGATATACTTTTCTTAAGATTGAGTTTGACTGTCTAGTTGATTCTCTTGAAAGTATATTGGAGTTAGTCCATACAGATTTCTAAGCGAAATATTGGGTGTGGTTGTTAGACCCCCGCTTTTTCATAATGAACTTAGGATTAATTTCATGCCTAGGAAATTATGTTTGATTGCATGAGTTTAAGGAAGTAGACTTACGAACTTGTTTCGTAGTTGAAAGAACTCAAGTGGATTGGTGGTCTGGTTTTTATTGAAGATCTAAGGAAGGACGGACCCCTACCTATATGAAGAACTAAGGTAGAACTGATCCAGCCTATTTGGGGAACTAAAGTGGAATCGATCCCTAACTAGGGTAGGAATGATCCTCTTAAATAAAACTGATATCTAGTGTCACGTAGACTTTAGGGTTTGTGGGATTTTGGAAATTGGGTTTGTACAACAGGAAAGTTCAAGATGTTGACAACGTGGGTAGTTTGAACATGTACACAAATCTTATCTTTTATTATTCAAATATATTCCTTGATACTCAAGGTGGGATCCCTTACCAAATTTTTTGAGAATCTTTTTGTTAATAAGATTTTCAAATATATATGTTTTGTTTTTCCAGCAAACAACACAGATACGTTAGTTAAGTATCTTGTATCTTAGCTAATATTGAGTTTTAATTCAAGAGGGTTATTGGTTGGGTTTAGACAAAACCACATTTAGGTGTTTATTGTATATTTTGAGAATATTTCCGGTTATGGAAATTCCTTAGTGTCCAATCTACATTGGTCTATAAATAGTGAAGTATGTTATTCTTGCAAACTCATCCTGAGGCAGACACTTTATTTTTTGGTAAATGTTGTAGCCGACTAATAGTATTACCTGTAATACTATCTTGGAGAATAAAGTAACCTAATTAGGCGAAGTCTCTTACGTTTGCTAGTTTAAATTCTTATGTGGGATGAAGAAGCGTCTAGATAATACCGTTGGTGGAAAACTAGAATTTTTCATTGTTATTTTAGTTTTGATTATTAATTTGGTTGTCTAACGGTTGTTAAACCTTAATTTCACCTAGTTTGATTATTCTTGATAGACTTGTTTTCTGACATAAGGTCATCAAATTAGATCTGATGGTGACTTGTGATCATCCATTATTAACAGACTATGTTCTGTGTGTGATCGATCATAAGTTAGAATCAAGTTTGGTTGTGTAGGTACAGAAGAAGACATTGAAGATTTGAAGACAAAAATATTTCTTATTGGTTTCGTATCTTTGTGATTTAACTTCGTGCACAAACGTGATCCTATGGGATCCGACTAGATCTTGTTTATCCTTTGATAGACAATTTATTGACTAGTCGCAGTGGATCGACAATCTATCATTTGGTAGTATTCTTCAGTATCCGAATATGATAGTTCATATACTTACCATATCTTGATTATCTAGATCTTGGTAGATCTTACCCAACAAAGGAGTTTATTAGATTAAAGGGAAGAGCCTTTGTGAACTCAGTCTCTGATTTACTTCTTGATATTGGAATAGCGGTTATCGAACAGATTAGTCCTTTCTTGTTTGGGAAAACGATCCAAAGGAGTTGAGTGCTTGAAGTCTTCACAGCGGCTGAAGCAACTTAAGATAGTGGACTCTATATGAGGATTCACGTGCGTTGGCCAGATTGGTTGTAGGTGCGCGAATACTGAGGAAAATGGTAATTGGGGGTAGTTTACTTGGTCTCAACTATACGAAGTTGGTAGTAGTCTTTGTATGACGGCTTAATTATGAAAGTATTCAAAACTGGACTAGGTCCTGGGGTTTTTCTGCGTTTGTGGTTTCTCCGTTAACAAAATATTTTTGTGTGCTTTTATTTTACGCATTATACTTAATGTTTAGTTATAATTAAAGTTATTGCACTTATATGTTAATCAAACATTTGGGTTGATCCCTATAGTTAAGGTTCTGTTTCATACTTATATTATATACCAAGGTATACTTTGTTGGCCCCATCTTCTTAACATTATCTGTTTATATTAAATCACACAAGGTATTGAACTTATAGGTTGATACTGAAAATATTATGGTGTACATAGTACCCTCGTCATTTCACTTGCATTACAAGTGAATGGATCTATGGAGTAACTGCAAGTGAATGAGAAACCACAATACTTAATGAAGATGAAGTATCAATGAATGAGGTGCAAAAACCTAGTCTTCGAATAGAAAATAAACCTTGCTTCAAGAAGACCAAGAAACTTATGAAATCAAGAAGCCAAAGAACTTTTCGGTACAAATGTTGTGCAAATTTGTGATCAAACCAAGTTAGATGTATTGTTGTTTATGAAGATGTTTACTAAAACTCTCCATTTGTAATAAATACTTATCAAACAACAAAAGAATCTTGTTAAAAATAATCTACAAATGAAAATACTGAATCTAATACTCATAGTCGATGTGTTTTCACTAAACTCAGAAGAATATTGAAAGATGTTGATATAAATGGAGAAATGTTATGCATAGTTTAGCATCATCATATGAACTTGTTCTTATATATTATGAGAGGAACTATGCTCTAAAGTAATTTAGAACTATATATAGAAAGTTGTTCAGTCATTATTGATATTTTTGAACTTATGCAAATTCTACTTTATGTATATCTTTTATCTAGCTAACAAAGTATTTATTTGATTAAATAACATGATTCATTAATATTAATATATAGCCAACAAAGTATTTATTTTGATTAAATCGCATAATTCGTTAATATTGATATTGGTTGACAGAAATCCGTAATACTTATTCTTCATAGATATATCTTTGTATTGGTATTCATGAGATAAAGTTTGGTACTTTGATAGGTATGTTTGTTTATAAAAGTTAATTATCATCTCATGATGAGTCATTGATGGTTACTCTATTTTTTTGTGGTTAATGGTTTTGACTTGTATCAAACACAATTACTTTTTGATCGTTTGACTATCCGATGCGTGTCGTAGGTGCAATCAAATTAATTCAATATTTCCACTCAATTAAAAATAATATAATGGAAGTCAAGTTCGTTCCCACGAGGAGCAAGAGATCTTAGTTGTAAAAGTTGTCACGAAAGGGGGGTGTAAAAAGCAAAAGAAAATAAACAAAGCAATTAAAATCGAAAGTTGAAAGATGAAAGCAATAAGAGAGACAAGATCAAGGAATCCTTCTTCGTTGCAAAACAATGAATCAAGTTATGTTCTCTTCTTCTTGTTATTAGTCACAGATTATCACCAACCGTAGGATAGAAGGTACGCTTAGCTAGCCCCAAAATCCCTAATTTCACTGAGTAACAGGTCCGCTTAGTTATCGATTCTATTCAAAAGAACCACCCCGAGGTTCGCTTACAAGATGTAATTCCTCGAATGCATTAAGATTTATGAATTTAGGTTTAGTACTAGTAGTTAAACTCGGTTCGCTTGGTTCACTTTCTAGCGTTGTTTCTACACACAATTGCTCCACGGAATCCCTCCGCAAGGTCTCGTGTTTGCTACTTATGTAAAGAGTCAAGAAACGATTACTTATCTCCTAACTTTCACTAGCTTTAGATCAAATTAACAAATCAATTTAGTTGGCCACCTAAACAATCTATCAATCAATCATGAATGTCTTTAAGATCATTCCTATTAGTAAAAACAAACGATAATCATGTGAAAAACTCAAGATAGAATTGAAACAAAAACTTAAATCATATTAAGAACTAGGAATTCATCCTCAATCAATAAAATTAGCTACTCATGTTAAGAGTTCACACAAAGAATAAGAAAAGAAAAGTGTTGTGTGTAGAGAGGTGTGTATAAAAGATGTAGAAAACTTCTCTATTTATAGGCTTCAATATTCTCCAAATCTTCCAAGGAATAAAACCCTTTTTCTTTTGCAATTCAATTTCCAAATCCAAGCTTTTCTCAACTCTTCCACCTTCTCTTTCCAAATTTGAGTCCAATTCTCCATCCAATTCCTAGCCCAAGTCTTCACACCCATGAGAGAAATCCATAGAAAATTCTGGAATTTTTGCTCGCCGGAAAACTGGGATTGTGGCCGGAATTTGGCGGAAACGTCGCCGCCGCCACCCGAAAATTTCTCCGTCAAGAGAATATTCGACGGAATATTCCGTCGGGGCCCACCGTTAGGACTAACGGTCAAACAGGTCAACCGTCACCAACTGTTAGTCAAAGGTCAAGGAGAAGGAGTGAGTCGGACTGAGTTAGCTTCGACTCGCCTAATCGGGCCGAGCCGAATCGAAGCCGCCTAATCGGTCTGGATCGGGTTGGATCACTGAACTGAATCGCTCATCGCCGAGTCCAAATGAGTCAACGATCCGGTCCAAGCCATTGCAATCTTGCATAGTGCAGTTCACGGCCATGAGGGCTGTATCTTCCCTGTTTTATTTACGGCCAAGATGGCCCTGTCTTGCATCTCATTTCCAATTCTTCTCTGGTTCACAAGCCATCTTCCATGATTTGCAGCTTCTTTTGTAACCCACTGCAACATCATTTCTATCACCCATTCTACCAAGACCACCAGGGCAGTAGCAATTGAGCTTCAACTAGCTTCCCTGATTCACCACCACTCCTTCCAATTCTTCTCAGTCGCCTGCAACTGAGCTTCATTGACACCATTACAGCTCAGCTCAAAACCCTGCTCAGCTTCAGAACTGCAACAACCACCACATCCAAGCTTCAAGCAGGGTTCAGCTCCCTTCTCTCGCCATACTTAGTTTGGTCTTGTCGCTCCACAATCAAACCCCGTCCTAGTCATACATCTAACACAATTCCAACACATTCTTCACCGCAGAGCAAGCATCTTCTCAAAGACCATTAAACCAAGTTACCACCATCATTTCCACAACCTCGCAAGCTCCACACTTCCAATGCCGATGGCTGCAGCCTTCAACTCCACCTCACCGCCATCCCATACACGGCCACCTTGAGCTCAGCTCAACATGACCGAGCTCACCGCCAATCAAGACACCTCTCAATTACCAGCTCCAATCGCATCATTTCAAAGACATACCATTCTCATCTCTTTCCTCGCAACGCATCCTCGCCTAGCTTAGTTTCATGCCATTCCATCGAGCAGCCATTTATTCCATCAAATCCTTCTACTCTTGCCAAGCCATTCAACAAAGATTAGTTCAAGCTAAATTCAATCATTGTAACCAAGTGAATCTCATTCTCACCGACCCGCCCAACAAACATTTCACATTAACGCCTTCAATTCATCATTGAACCCTAGCTTCTAATTCCCGAGCAACACAACGCAGAGACCATTCCTATCACCAACTACAACTCGAGTTTCAATCATCACCTCACCACCGGATCCCCTTTCTCATAGCAAAGAATAAAGTGAACCCGGTTCTTGAGCCAAACCCAATTTTTCCTGGGTTTCTTCATAGCACCAACAACGAATCAATACTCGATAATCATCAGCTCAGCTCTTCTTTTCTCACAATTTCAAACCCCTTTTTGTTCTATAAACATCAAACTGCAACAGCATCGAACCCTGATTCTCTGATTCTCTGATTTCTTGAACCTCAGACGCCACCCTTCTCTCCACGGCACCCATTCTCTACTTACATCTTAACTCAATCACAGATCCATAGCCATAAGAACGAGCTCTCTGATTCAAATTGGTTGTCCGCAACTCAACCTAGCCTCATGAAAATCAACATCATCACATCTCAATCCCTAATAACTGCTTCTCGAATCACCATTCTCCCATGTCAATTAAACCCATCTCGAATTGCTGTCGTTTCTTCCAGATCGAACCCCTAATTTCTTCAGCAGCGAGACCCATCTTCACTTCTGATTCCTCATAAACACGATTCTTTCTTTCCTCTTTAATTTCATCTCAGTTCTCTCTGTTCTCAATTTCTAATGCGATTTACCTCTCGAGTTTATTAGCAGTCATGGCTGCTGTTTTAATTTCAGTTTCAGGTGAAAGAATGAAATGAATGAGAGACTCTCGAGATGTAGGGTTAGGTTGTGAAGTGGGTCTGGATCCGGATCTGGACCATGGGTAGGACCGACTCAATTGGGTGCTACCCAGCATAACCGTCCACTGGATAAGGGCTACCAAAGTGTTAGTAACACCCTTTGCCGAGTGATAAGGGGTACCCCGAATGAGAGCCCCTTAACCACCTCTCGGGCTCCAAATAGTCTTCGCCCTGTGAAATGACCTTTGCCCTTTTGGCTCAAATTGGGTGATTTCTTCTTCTTTTCCTCCGTGCGACTCCAAAGTAGCTACAAAACTCAAAACAAGCGTAAAATACAAAATTCACACGAAAAATAGCAAAGAAAGCATAAACTCTAGATAGTAAATACGGTGTATTCTACACCTATCAAATTCCCCCACACTTAGACCTTGCTAGTCCTCGAGCAAATCAAACTAAAAACTCACAACTTCAAAGCGTTCAAGCGTCCCAAGCATCCAAAGAGTTATGAGAACATAGAGTTTCTGCATGCTAGTAATAAGAAGTTAGAAATACTAAAGAACATATTCTCGTTCTTAAATGTTGAGTGAGAAATAACCACACCATAATGAGAGAACGCGTGTTTGAGAAACGATCAATAAGCATTTCGCCTCGACTTCTGCCTCACCAAAAAGGATTTTATGATAATTGCACTCAAAAAGACGGCTTTTTTATGGGTCACACATGTGTGCATGTAGGAATGAAGAGAGAATTCCCGCAACACGTTGAATGGTGGGAAGGACAACTTCCGAAATATTTTTAAAAACCCACATCTTTTAATATTTTGAAAACCATTTTTCGGACGATCTCTACGAAAGGAAATCAACCATTATTATCGAGGATGAGATTACTTACTCACCTTCACATCCGATCGCCAATTATGATAACACCACTCTCACGGCATCCAATAGAAACGTCTTCCGCTCCTCATCTTTAACTTCTTGGTCTTCGTCTTCGGTTTCAACTATTGATGATAAATCCTTGAATTTCATAAATCCTTGACAATTTGTAACTCTTTTACCTTAAAACCTTGTCGCTTGAAACTTTCTTATAAATTTTCCTTTCCCACGGCTTATTAAAACAAAACAAATATTTCTCTTATTTTTTTTATTATTTTTTATTATTTTTTTCTTTTTCAAATTTTTTTTCTTTTCAATTAAATACAAAAAAATAAACCATGGCCGTGGGAGAAGTATTTTACCACTTGATTCTTCACAACTTGTATCGTCTTGAAATCATAAACTTCAAAAATTCTCACCTTTTAATTTCCTTCGCTTTCATGAATAAGTCTTCATACTTGAATATAAAATTACCTCATTGTATTGTAAGTCCTCAACATATATGTAAAATCCGCTCTTTTGTATGTTGCTTTACTTGTATTTGAAATTTGCTCTTTTTCTCGTTCCGTTGCTTGTAAACCTTAAACTTTTTCAACTTTCCTTGTAAATTTTGATGTCGCTCCTTGTTGATGATGAATGTGTTTCTATGGATCCGTTGTTGTCGAGAGAGAGAATGGTGCTAACTGCAAATCGAACTACAAGAAGGAAGCTTTCATCCATGGACGTCACCCTCATGATTGACAAAATTAGCACTCAAGAGATCAAAAAGTAGTGCTTCTATTGGTGGGAGGTTGGGTAGCTCACCATTCTACCCGGAATTAACGTATGGTGACACACACTCAAAAGAGGCTCTTTAGTAGATGGAAAATTTCTGGTCGGTGCCTCACATGATATGAATACGGGTAGTCTCCACTAATGATTGATCAGCAACTCTAATAACGCACTTCTCCCTGCACCAAATTCGCATCACCGGCATGATTAAATCCATTATTTAACACTCAAACAAGCTAGAAATCCGAATGTAGTTCTCTAACATTTCCAAGTTCAATTATGTCGGTCAAAATCTCTATGTAAACATACCTAGAAGTATGCTAGTGACTCTAAAATCTTTAAAAGTTGGAATTTTTAAGTAAAACTTTTTTTTTTTTTTTTTCAAAATTTTTTAATTTTTTGTAATTTTTGTTTTAAAAACATGCTTAACCACTCCCCCACACTTAAACCTTACATTGTCCTCAATGTAATTGAATCCTCCTAGTAAAGTCAAGGTGGGAAATTTTAACATGATAAGAAACAAGAAAAAGAAATAACAAAAAGCAAAAGATAAGAAATACAAAACCTATGGGTTGCCTCCCATTAAGCGCTTGTTTTAAAGTCGACGGCCCGACTTGGCTCTTGCAAGATTCATTCCCCATATACTAACAATCGGAAAATTTGAGGATCCACCCATAATACCTGTTTTGCAAACAATAACTCCATACAAATATTAGCACAAGAAAATAATAGTGAAATTATCGCTCGATAGAAATTTCCCCCACACTTATTCTCGTCCACACTCGGAAGTGTATAAAGAACATAGAATTCGGGAACTTCCATGTATTCCTCTTGACAAACCTGCATAGTGTTAGCATCAAGTGTTTCCAATGGTGGATATCTAGAAACAAAATCATCCAAAAATACTTTCGAAGCACATACATTCAAACCGATAAGAGGTGAAGGAGAAGAATCAATAGGCAAAGGGTTAGACAAACCTTGCACAATCTCTTGTATTATAAAATCCTCTTCATCCTTAAAAAATTCGAGTGAATTACTTACCTCTTGTATATCGTGGTCCTCTATTAAACCTTGCAACCATTCTTCGTCGTTTTCTACCTTAACCATAGTCTCGGCATCATTAAAATCATTCGCAAGTTCAATTGGGTCTTCCACAAAATCAATGAATGTGGTTTCATCCTCTAGCATCATCTCTTCAACATTCTCATCATCGGAATCGGGCCATTCTTCCCTCATATAATCTTCCTCGGTATAAATTGTAAGATCTTCTTGTGAGGGTGTTACTTCGTTTACAACAATAGGTAAGTGATATCCAAACTCCTCCTTTTGAATAGGTGAAGGATCGTTATTATGATCCGGAGTTGGAATAACTTCCTCATTGTTGCAACGTTCATACACTTCCGCGGACTCCCATCTTTCCCTAAGAAATTTTTTCCAATCACTAAATGCATCATCCTCAAGCTCTACCTTTTGAATAGGTGCTTGATCATTAATAAGATCAAGGCTCGAGTAATCTACACTAGCGTCATCAAAAGTCTCCAAAGGTTGGTTAATTTGTTCGTATATTTTCTCCGAATTCCTTTGAATTTCTCGATGTGATTCTTGAAACTTTTGTTGAAGATCCCCAATCATGGCAGATCTTATCTGCAAAACTAGAGAATTTCTGATCATAAACAAAACTATCCTCCCATCCTTGTGATTGTCCACTTACATACCCGTCATAAGGTTGTTGATATGTATGAGAATATCCATAAGGTTCTCAGAGGAATTTGATCATAGCCAAAAGATTGGTTTTGATTGTATCCTAAGGATGGTTGGAAGTTGTCATAATGTTGAGGTTGAAAACCGTATTGATTGTTGTAATATGCTTGCTCTTGTCCACCATACATGGAAAACTGATACCTGAAATAAGATTCGCAAAAAAACTTAAGTTAGATACGGAATAGAATCCAACAAAGCAAGAATAAAGCAAAAAGAAAAAGAAAAACAACTAAAATCATCCGCTGCTCCCCGGCAATGGCGCCAAAATTTGATGCGTGTCGTAGGTGCAATCAAATTAATTCAATATTTCCACTCAATTAAAAATAATATAATGGAAGTCAAGTTCGTTCCCACGAGGAGCAAGAGATCTTAGTTGTAAAAGTTGTCACGAAAGGGGGTGTAAAAAGCAAAAGAAAATAAACAAAGCAATTAAAATCGAAAGTTGAAAGATGAAAGCAATAAGAGAGACAAGATCAAGGAATCCTTCTTCGTTGCAAAACAATGAATCAAGTTATGTTCTCTTCTTCTTGTTATTAGTCACAGATTATCACCAACCGTAGGATAGCAGGTACGCTTAGCTAGCCCCAAAATCCCTAATTTCACTGAGTGTCCGCTTAGTTATCATATTCTATTCAAAAGAACCACCCCGAGGTTCGCTTACAAGATGTAATTCCCGAATGCATTAAGATTTATGAATTTAGGTTTAGTACTAGTAGTTAAACTCGGTTCGCTTGGTTCACTTTCTAGCATTGTTTCTACACACAATTGCTCCACGGAATCCCTCCGCAAGGTCTCGTGTTTGCTACTTATGTAAAGAGTCAAGAAACGATTACTTATCTCCTAACTTTCACTAGCTTTAGATCAAATTAACAAATCAATTTAGTTGGCCACCTAAACAATCTATCAATCAATCATGAATGTCTTTAAGATCATTCCTATTAGTAAAAACAAACGATAATCATGTGAAAAACTCAAGATAGAATTGAAACAAAAACTTAAATCATATTAAGAACTAGGAATTCATCCTCAATCAATAAAATTAGCTACTCATGTTAAGAGTTCACACAAAGAATAAGAAAAGAAAAGTGTTGTGTGTAGAGAGGTGTGTATAAAAGATGTAGAAAACTTCTCTATTTATAGGCTTCAATATTCTCCAAATCTTCCAAGGAATAGAACCCTTTTTCTTTTGCAATTCAATTTCCAAATCCAAGCTTTTCTCAACTCTTCCACCTTCTCTTTCCAAATTTGAGTCCAATTCTCCATCCAATTCCTAGCCCAAGTCTTCACACCCATGAGAGAAATCCATAGAAAATTCTGGAATTTTTGCTCGCCGGAAAACTGGGATTGTGGCCGGAATTTGGCCGGAAAACGTCGTCGCCGGCCACCTGAAAATTTCTCCGTCAAGAGAATATTCGACGGAATATTCCGTCAGTCCACCGTTAGGACTAACGGTCAAACAGGTCAACCGTCAGTCAACTGTTAGTCAAAGGTCAAGGAGAAGGAGTGAGTCGACTCGAGTTAGCTTTCGACTCACCTAATCGGGGCTTACTCAAGCGAGTCGAATCGAGTCGCCTAACCTGTCTGATCGGGTTGGATCATCGAATCAATCGGTCATCGCCGAGTCCAAATGAGTCAACGATCCGGTCCAAGCCATTGCAATCTTGCATAGTGCAGTTCACGGCCATGAGGGCTGTATCTTCCCTGTATTTACGGCCAAGATGGCCCTGTCTTGCATCTCATTTCCAATTTTTCTCTGGTTCACAAGCCATCTTCCATGATTTGCAGCTTCTTTTGTAACCCACTGCAACATCATTTCTATCACCCATTCTACCAAGACCACCAGGGCAGTAGCAATTGAGCTTCAACTAGCTTCCCTGATTCACCACCACTCCTTCCAATTCTTCTCGCCGCCTCAGAATCGAGCTTCATTGACACCATTACGGCCGGCTCAAAACCCCGCTCGCCTTCGTAACCGCAACAACCACCACATCCAAGCTTCAAGCAGGTTCAGCTCCCTTCTCTGCCATACTTAGTTTGGTCTTGCTGCTCCACAATCAAACCTGTCCTAGTCATACATCTAACACAATTCCAACACATTCTTCACTGCAGAGCAAGCATCTTCTCAAAGACCATTAAACCAAGTTACCACCATCATTTCCACAACCCGCAAGCTCCACACTTCCAATGCCGAGAGGCTGCAGCCTTCAACTCCACCTCACCGCCATCCCATACACCAAGGTTCACCTTGAGCTCATCTCAACATGACTCGAGCTCATCGCCAATCAACACCTCTCAATTACCAGCTCCAACTGCATCATTTCAGCACATACCATTCTCATCTCTGCCTGCAACGCATCCTGCCTAGCTTAGTTTCATGCCATTCCATCAGAGCAGCCATTTATTCCATCAAATCCTTCTACTCTTGCCAAGCCATTCAACAGCATTAGTTCAAGCTAAATTCAATCATTGTAACCAGCTGAATCTCATTCTCACTGAATCTGCCCAACAAACATTTCACATTAACAGCTTCAATTCATCATTGAACCCTAGCTTCTAATTCCTGAGCAACACAACGCAGAGACCATTCCTATCACCAACTACAGCTCGAGTTTCAATCATCACCTCACCACCAAATCCCCTTTCTCATAGCAGCAACAGTGAACCTGGTTCTTGAGCCAAACCCAATTTTTCCTGGGTTTCTTCATAGCACCAACAACGAATCAATACTCGATAATCATCAGCTCAGCTCTTCTTTTCTCACAATTTCAAACCCCTTTTTGTTCTATAAACATCAAACTGCAACAGCATCGAACCCTGATTCTCTGATTCTCTGATTTCTTGAACCTCAGACGCCACCCTTCTCTCCACGGCACCCATTCTCTACTTACATCTTAACTCAATCACAGATTCATAGCCATAAGAACGAGCTCTCGGATTCAAATTGGTTGTCTGCAACTCAACCTAGCCTCATGAAAATCAACAGCATCACATCTCAATCCCTAATAACTGCTTCTCGAATCACCATTCTCCCATGTCAATTAAACCCATCTCGAATTGCTGTCGTTTCTTCCAGATCGAACCCCTAATTTCTTCAGCAGCGAGACCCATCTTCACTTCTGATTCCTCATAACACAGATTCTTTCTTTCCTCTTTAATTTCATCTCAGTTCTCTCTGTTCTCAATTTCTAATGCGATTTACCTCTCGAGTTTATTAGCAGTCATGGCTGTTGTTTTAATTTCAGTTTCAGGTGAAAGAATGAAATGAATGAGAGACTCTCGAGATGTAGGGTTAGGTTGTGAAGTGGGTCTGGATCCGGATCTGGACCATGGGTAGGACCGACTCAATTGGGTGCTACCCAGCATAACCGTCCACTGGATAAGGGCTACCCAGTGTTAGTAACACCCACTGCTGAGTGATAAGGGGTACCCTGAATGAGAGCCCCTTAACCACCTCTGGGCTCCAAATAGTCTTCGCCCTGTGAAATGACCTTTTTGCCCTTTTGGCTCAAATTGGGTGATTTCTTCTTCTTTTCCTCCGTGCGACTCCAAAGTAGCTACAAAACTCAAAACAAGCGTAAAATACAAAATTCACACGAAAAATAGCAAAGAAAGCATAAACTCTAGATAGTAAATACGGTGTATTCTACACCTATCACTATCCAAACTGTTGAGAAAAGTACCAAACTCTATGGAAAATATTCACAATTGAATCATATAAAGAAATCCATACACAATTATGGAACATATCATTTTTCGTGTTCCATTATTAAAGCAATCCATACACAATAATATTCACAATTGAATCATATAAAGCAATACAAAACTTTATGTTTTTGACTTGTATCAAACACAATTACTTTTCGTGTAAAAATTCACGATGGGTATCTCATATGAATGACATGTAACTCTTAGATTATTTATTGTTCATTTAAGTGAAAAATATATAAAAAAATTGCACAATGGTCAAAATGTTAATACGTTTGATATAAAAATATGACATTTTTTTGAAAAATGTAAAAGAGTGATATAATATGTATATTATTAGTCCCAACCAACATCAACATTAGTGTCATTCTTGGATTTGTTTACATCAACATTATTTATAAGAATATATTTTGTCTCAGTTTATAACGTGAGAGCCATTTTTTTAGTTTTTTTATATTTTTATATTTGTTACTTTTATCTTGTTTTTGCATGTACGTTTAAAAGAAAACCATCCTTTTCACTGGAACAACAACTAAAAAACCCTACATATTCATTTTTTTTTTCTCAAAAGAGCTTTTTCTGCTCATTTTCTAAATAAACCATAAATAATCTTCTTTATTTTGCCCAAAATGTGTCGTTAGTGATTCGCCGAAATGAAAACATACCTAGAAAATCATCGAAACAAAGTTAGTATCTTTGCTCCTTTCACTTTCCGTTCATATTATCCCTTGTTTCTTCCGTGGCACCGAGGAGGTTACCATCTTTGCACATTTGTTTTTCTATATCTTTTATTCTTTTGAGGTCAAGATTAACTTTTAATAGAGAGGAGAACATTAGAAATATATTAACAGATCATGCAAATAATTAAGCAAAACCATGATATTAATAGCTAAAGACTAGAACAATATTTACAACATCTTTTCTCAATTTAAGATAAGATCCAGAAAAAAAAAATGTTGATCAACATCTTCACAATTATGGAATAAGGAGTAGTATAGTAAAACACAATGTTATGACAAACATGGATTAAAAGCAATTAATAGTAATGGCTTGAGATAAAGAGATCCAATATATGCCTGGATTGCCCGATAATTTGCGATCGATTCAACATTACACTCACCGCTGCATTTGTTAAAATCTTGTACATTTTATTGCCAAAACCAACTTAATATGCTTTCCCTAGCACAAACCCTTTCTTGCAAAATCTTTCTTGATGAATAATGGACGTTATATAGTGCAAAAGATTAAGGGTTCAGTCGAGATATATCATATAATTGGAGACAATTGGAGTCGAAAACGATCCTCATACCTTCGACAGTATCACAAGAACTATCAAAGAGAGACATGGGGTAAGGTGTTAGCATGTCTTAGAGATGAAGGTTTACAAGTACATGGGAAAGTATCAAATCCAATATTGAAAGAAAGGTTACGATTCGCAAAAGCTATGATATCCGGCGGATACGAGGCCGAGTGTTGTCAGGTGTATAGCATCACAAGGAGAATTTTTTTTGAAGAAAGTTTAAACAAGATGGGGTTTGAAAAGATTAGCATCGACGACGTGCAGAAGATGCAATGGGAGTCTCTCGAGTCAGAGATATCTACATGGATTAAAATGTTTAAAAGATGCATCACGATTTATTTCTTAGGTGAGAAGAAGCTCTGCGAAGCGGTTTTCTCCAATTATCCTCGTGTGGCGGACAATTTGTTCAGTAATCTTACACGAGGGATCATTATACAACTTTTGAATTTCGCTGAAGTTGTTGCCATGACGAAAAGGTGAACTAAAAAACTCTTCAAGTTCCTTGACATGTACGAAACCTTACGTGATCTTATTCCAGCCATGGATGAAGTATTCTTCTACGAATCGTCAATGGAACTCAAAGCAAAAATTTCTTCCGCTCGTTGTCGGCTCGGCGAGGCAGTGGTAAGCATTTTTTGTGATTTAGAGAATTCAATTAAGAGTGATACAGGTAAAACACATGTACCTGGTGGTGCAGTTCATCCTTTAACTCGTTACACAATGAATTATCTAAAATACACTTGTGAATATAAAGATACATTAGAACAAGTATTCAATGAACACAAAAAGATTGATAATTCATCCGAAGATGATCAAGAAATATATAACAACGAAGATAATACACGTAATAATCAATCGGCACCACAATTTCCTTTCGCATTGCAGCTAGTAAATGTAATGGATCTACTCGATGTGAATGTCGAGTCGAAAGCTAAATTGTACAAAGATCTTTCATTAAGTTACATTTTCTTGATGAATAATGGACGCTATATAATGCAAAATATTAAGGGCTCAGTCAAGATATATCATCTAATGGGCGACAATGGGAGTCGAAAATGATCCTCAGACCTTCGACAGTATCACAAGAACTATCAAAGAGAGACATTGGGTAAGGTGTTAGCATGTATTAGAGATGAAGGTTTACAAGTGCATGGGAAAGTATCAAAGCCAGTATTGAAATAAAGGTTTAAAGATTTTAATGCAATATTCGAGGAAGTTCATAAAGCGCAGAGCTCGTGGGTTGTAAGCGATGAACAACTCCAGTCGGAGCTCAGGGTTTCGATATCAGATGTTATGATACCGGCTTATTGATATTTCTTAGCAAGGTTTAGGAAGTACTTGTATTCCTCCGGGACGGTCCGAAAAGTATATAAAGTATGTACCGGAAGATATATATATTGGGACGTCGATCGATGAATTGTTCGATGGATATCCCGCGTCAATGGTGAGAAGAAGAACATGATGATAAGAAGGTGAAATGATCTAATTTTCTCTTTTGTTATATATATATATATATATATATATATATATGTTTTATTATGATGATGAAGACAAATTTCTGATCAGATAGGGATTTCTTTCTTTTGTTAATTTGACTAATATTTTGGTGTTATATTTGTGTTTATTAAATGTATGTTATTCTTCTGCAAAGAAAACAATCTTTTTTACGTGATTAAAGATGTAAAATATAATTAATGTTACATTGATTTTGGTTCCAATTAATTTAAATAAAATACATATGTGTTTGGCTAAATGAGTAACTCATCCCTATAAATAAGAGGACATCAGACTTTTGTTACATCAGGCAATGTTTTGAAAACCATCCCGGGCATCAAACCTATAAACTTATTGGGTCAAGGGTCATTGGTTCAACCCGGGTTCACTAGGTCATATACTCATATGTAGCCTGACTTATGCAAATAAAATGTTATGAGAACAATAATGGGCTTATGTATACTAATATCACAAATGGACTATATTAATGTTTTCCTTAGTTATAGCATTTTATATTAGAAAAATAAAAACCTAATTATGCCTCCTTGGTCCTCATTCTCCTTTTCTCTCTTCCCTCCTTACCTTTACTTTGTTTTTCTCTTCCACCCTTGCTAACATAAGAAACACACAGTAGTTTTATTTTAATATTCTTTGTTTTATCTTTACTAATGATCATAATTTTCACATTGTCCAACCAATACTTGTTTGAGTATGAATCTGTTCTTTTGAACATCGTAACAACAATATCACAGCTGCGTCGCCGTCGCAACATCATCACCTTAATCACCACAAAACTACAACATCATCAGGTGGATGTAGATATGTTCTTGTATTATTTGTCTATCAAATTTGTAATTAATTTCTTGTTACGTTCAGTTGTATTATTTGAATCAAAGAAAGGGAAAAACTCTGTTAATTTTTTTCCTTAGAGATTAGTTTCATTTTTCTCTCAATCAGTTATCTCAAACTCTTACGGATTGTGTTATCTTTTTTCATCTATGTTTGTGAAATTCTCTCCTCGTTTGAATAATATATTCATATATCTGAATGTTGAAAAAATTCAGCAGAAAATACGAAAATAAAAATATGTTAGATTTTAGATTTTAATTGTAAAAATACTGAGTCGATGGGTCAGATGGGCTGGCGGTCAGACCGGCCAGATCAGCCGGTTTTTAATAAATAATGTGGTTTTTTTATAAAGTTACTGGGACAAGAAAGGCTACTTAGCACATGCAATATTATGCGATAATGTTGCATATTCTTGATTCAGAGTTAGCCCAGATTAAGGAAGGAATAATGAAGGATGAAATGCAAGTCATTAAATGACTTAGGCATTCTCCCAAACATTGTCCAAGGCTTGAAAAATACATAGCCAAATGCGACATTGTTGTCTATTAATCGGCAAAACGAATGCGAGTGATGCACCTAAAGTATGAAATTAAACTAAGCAGCAAGGCAAGACTCGAATAGAATGACTTTACTCTGATGTTTGCATCCAAATGATCTAAATACATTGTCAAAATAAATGTAGCGCAATCATAGTTATACATTAGCAGAGGCCAAGTTAATGTAACGCAATGTTTTCTGGATATTGGTTCAAGCTGTCATTTATGAGTGGTGTGTCCATCACACGCATGACAGAGAAGGAGTTAGTTCGGGAGGTTATAAAGTGGATTTATAACCTAGTTTTTCATTTCTTAACCGTTGAGGAAAAGTGCACCATCAATTTGCAAGCCAACACAAAAGCTAGCAATTATAAAGCATTGTTGCGATTGGGATGACTACCTATGGACGTGTGGTTGTCCATAGACCGTGCAAGCGGTTGCACAAAGTTTTTGGCCATTGTAACCACTGTATAAATAGTTTAGAATCATTAGAAATTCAGTTGGATTACAGAGAGGAGATTTAGTCCCATGTTTGAGAGAATAAGGAATACCAATAGTTTGATGGCCTGTTTAGTCTATTAGTTGGGCATAAGTTTTGTAATCTTCCTTTGATATAAAAATATGGGTTAATTGTGTCATGTCTTTGTGTT
The DNA here is from genome assembly GCA_023531295.1 of Papaver armeniacum. Classification (NCBI taxonomy): domain Eukaryota; kingdom Viridiplantae; phylum Streptophyta; class Magnoliopsida; order Ranunculales; family Papaveraceae; genus Papaver; species Papaver armeniacum. Next base: position 47,023 of record JAJJWW010013754.1, read on the forward strand.
TATGATGTTGATGATTTTGTGAGATTTTGAAATGGGTTAATGCATGGCAAACCTGTTATTCTTATGGGGGCATAAAGAGTTAGAGAGAAAAGAAGAAAGACTTTCTTTGCGTAAAGCCTTAAGAGTGAAGGAAGATGCATAGTTTGATGCAAGCGTGTAAGTCTGAGTACTTATGGGTAAAGTGATTCACTGAACCACAAAGTATTGTCGATCATGTCCCATGGAAAATTTTAAGCCGTAAAATGAGCATGTGACTGCTGGTATCAGAGCTGTGTTCAGGGACACAGTTCTTGATTTTTCTCTCTTTTTACTCAAGGTGGTGTCATATGTTTGTCAAATTCATAAGTGAATTATTTGGGTGTCGTTAGTATGAAAACTAGAAGAGGTTGGTCTTGTGTGGATAGATCAATTGGAATAAACTTTGAAGCTTGAGGTAGCAACATGCTAAAAAGAAGATGGTACCCAAATATACCTCAATCTAAAACTTTTCCACCTATAAGTCCTTTCTCCGAAAGTGATTGTCTATGGACTAAATCGAGACAATACAACTAATCGGTTCACACTTCGTGTGATCGTCTATGGATACGAGATCGAGACAATACGACAACAAGATAACTTGCGTGATTGACTATGGATACAAGATCGAGACAATACAACAACGAAGTATGATTACTTGATAATAGGTTCGGACTTAACCAAACACAATAGGATTGCTATCCAGTAAATAGGAATTAACGTTTGTGTATTTTAATTCTAATTATAATAAAAACAATTATAATCGCGGAAATAGAAAAGTAAAAGACACAACAAGATTTTGTTAACGAGGAAACTGAAAATGCAGAAAAACCCCGGGACCTTGTCCAGAATTGAATACTCTCAGGATTAAGCCGCTATACAAAATCTAAACCAACTTCGAATAGTTGAGACCAATCAACTAAACCTATAGTTTACCTAGTTCCGTCTGTATCCATGCGCCTCCAACTTGTAATAAGTCATGCACTTGGAACAATTCCTTTGGTTCGTATTCCAAACAGTAAAGGAACAACAAATCTGTTCGGTAATAACTTTTTTAAAATAATGTGATATGAGTTTGACAAAAGGCTCTTCCGTTTATCCCAATAAACTCCTTTGTCAGGTTCTTAGATCTATCTTTTCAACAACTACCAAAGTAATTGTCTATACTATGCAATCAATACTTTTAATCACAAAGAATTGTATTGATGCCGATCTATTCAACTAATCAATCAAATCTATCACAAAGATAAACCAATTATAGTTGGATCCCCAGACGATCAAGTTTTGTGCACACCAAATATTATGAACTCAAATCAGAAATCTTCTTTGTCTTCAAATCTTCTTAGATCTTCAATAAACACCTGCACACAATCAACTTGAATCTCTTGTGATCAATCACACACAGAATGGAGTCTGTTAACAATGGATTATCACAAGACTTCTTTAGATCTACAAACGGTCTAAAGCATGGTTTTTAAACTCGTACGAGTCACGAGTTGACTCGTACGATTCGCTTCATTTCGATCCAACTCGAGTTGAATCGCATATCTGAATCGAAACTTCTACTAACTCGTATTTTTGACTTTTTCTTAAATCGTTGACCAGGTCAACCTCTTGTTTTCTACTCTTTTTTAAGTGTTTAATAAAAACTCTAAGTAGAAAGGAGTCGTTAGAGATTGAACCTCCGACCTCCCAGTTTGTCCACCTATCAACTAACCACTGAACCACGCTTCCTGTTGTGATTAATATTGAAACTACATATAATTTATAAGTTATTAACGCAACAATTATTGAAAGCTAACACATACTTGTGACATTTGTTAAATGTTTCCCATAATCCAATATTACTTGTAAGAAATATATGTTTCGAAAACAAACTATGAATCTACGATTCACGATTCAACATACGATTCGATTCTAGAAAATGAAAAAACGATTCACGTTTCGATTTACGATTTAAAAACCTTGGTCTAAAGATCCCCGTCGAAACTTCGATCTAGTTTGAGTGAATCTTATATCACAAGAAAAGATTCTCAAGCATAAACAAACTAGGTGCAATCAAAGTTCAACAATTGTTAGTCAATCAAATCAATCGAAAACTAATAACTGCAATTATCTAGTTTCCTACCAACGGTACTCGTAGAGCTTCCCAATCCCAAAGAAGTCTTTAAAACGAGCGGTCGTTAGAGATTTCGCCTAATTAGGTACTTTCCTCTCCGAATAGACGGCTCCACTAGTAACAACACAACAAGGTAGTTTTCCTGGCTCTGAGGATTAGTTTGCTCGAAATGCAAACTTCAATATTTATAGACCAAGGAAGTTTGGACACCAAGGAATTTCCCAAACCGAAAATATTCTCAAGATATGCAATATATTTCCAAATTTGGTTTCCATAATTCCTGGAAATTCTTTGTCCAAATATTGACCGAAATCTCAGTAGAAAATCTCCAATTAGTAAATGCACATTACCAATTTTTATTTTCTAAAGATATGCATTTTAATTGCTGGAAATTAAAAGCATATAAAACTAAAAACCTTAATTAAAATATTCTCAATTTATTTCGATCCAGGATTTTCCTTTAGCTATTAAGGAATATCTTTGAACAATCAAAGATAAGAGTTACTGCACTTGTTCAAAGTATGTCGACATCTTTACTTTGTAAATCCTTTTTCATATTTACAATCTTGGGACTGATTTTCCACACTTCCAAACAAGTTTAGAATTGGTTCATCTAACTTCCAAGAACTATGTGATTGATTATCCTATCAAATCTCCATTCATGGATTTCACGGTTCTACCAAAACAAGTTTCGGTTCTACCTCCATGTGGGTACTAGGATCGGTCACACTAGCTTTCCAAAATTTGGTTGACTAGGTACTAGGATCGGTTACCACATATTTATGGTATTTAACTTGCAATCTGTTGCACAAGTCATAGGATCAGTTACCAATTACTAAGACTTGTTGCACCTCTTACAAGGATCGATTCCACACACTTGTGATTGGTTGCATCTCTTACTAGGATCGGTTCCCCAATGTCTAGAGTTGGTCATACCAATGCCAACATATCGATCATACCATCTCATGTGATTACTTAAGATCGGTTTCACTAATAAAAGTCATACCAATACAAAAGTCAGGCCTTGTGAATAGTTTTACCAAGATACATAAACAAGTTATGAGCGGTTATACTAAACACACATATTGGTAATCCAAAGATTTATAATGAATAACAATACCAATAAGCTTAGCGAATTCCCTTTCGATTCACAAAACAAGTTTATGAATTGTACTTTCTTTAAACGAATGTAGAACATTGTTTCCTAGGACGAAATCTTCACCCATACCCATACATAATCCCAATAGCATTCATACGATTATGTCGATGTCTTATATACGAAGTTCAAAAGATAGGCGTTATACTTCGTATTGTAATTCCTTAATACTATGTCTAACTAGAGTATAATCATTCACAGCTTCGCAGTTATGTTTTCAATATGCATGACTTGAAAGATATGTTAGGAATGAAACAGTTCAAGTCAAATATTACTAACCTCAAGAGGAAGGATGATGTCGTCTTTGTAGCTCTTTACTTCTTCACATTCTTCAAGTCTTCATGTAATACTTGTAAGTCTCATATCCTAGTAATTTTCTAGCTAACCTATACGAAGTTAACTCTAGTAAATAATCAAGCGACTCTTTAAATGATTTTTGGTTCACTAAAATATGACAATCAAACTTGACATACCAACACTTGGTGGGTTCAACCGAGCAATGTTCTAACAATCTCCCCCTTTGTCAATTTTAGTGACAAAACTCTTACATCATATGGATAAACAAATTACAAGAATTCATTACACATACGCTTGATTCCCAATTTCAACAGCACAATAACCTGTATACATTCAATCCACAAATGTCGTTGTTGACATTATAATAACAAAGCTAATACTCCCCCTAAAGGTAAGATAGGTAGATTTTAAATCCACACATCTTTGTTATTCCCTTTGTATTCCATGTAACTACAAGTATCAATATGATATGCTACTCCCCCTTAGTGTATGCTTTACTCTTTCGTTAGATATAACGTTTAAGCACCAATGTCCTTTCCTTAGTGATACCAAATCACTTGTTTACTCCATATATTTCTCCCCATTTTTGTCACAAAATGACAAAGGTACGAGCAAATAAAAGACAAACCGAAAGGATCTTACAAATCTCAAAATACTTGCAACCTATAAGAGTTAAGCACGAGGGTTCCACATACCATTTTAGATAACCAATATCAAAACCGAAACTACAAAGTAATTTTTGTTTTGATATGTTACCAAGGAAACAATTGCCCAAAGCAATATTCCCTAATATTTTAGAAAATCAAAAATCGACTAAGCACCTTAGCTCTTTTGCTAAACCGATTGTACACATACAATCGCTTATTCGATAATACCAAAATAAAGATCAGAATTAACTCTATTTTTCTCATCAGGTTCTAATTATTCAAATAATAACTTAGACCTTTCACTTTTAAACAAGACAAGTACTAGGTTAGTTAACTAGCATTTCTTGTTAAGGCATTCGATTAGACTTGAATAACCGAAACCTCCACTTTGATAAGTCTAACTAAGATCATAATTAACTTAGTTTCTCTTATCCGTAATCGAATTGGACTAAACAATTCATCCCGAAAACCTTTTGTTAATCCATAAACAATACATACAAACCAAATAAATCAACTTGCATAATTATTTACCTCGACCGGAAGCAATTGAAACAACATATACATTAAAGTACCACAATTGCACTGTAATTTTGTAAGCCTAAACAATTGATACCAAACAATAAACCAAGATAGCAATAGTTTTTCTTAACCGAAAACAATTGAATCACACACACATCCATACACAAATAGTGGAATAAACATCAATTGTACCGAAATTTTGTTAAGCAAAAGCAATAAATATATGCAATAAAATCAGGCTTTTCTTAAATAGGAAAACGATTAACTAACAAATTCGTTACCTCAAATTCCGCATCCTCTTCTCCCCTAAAGATATGTCATTAAGCGCAATTTCAAATTAGAACTCTCCCTCATTGTGTTGTCATCCTCTTGCAAGACAAAAGAACAACCACAAAAACCAACCTTTACCAGAGAAAGGTTGAAAACTGGTTTTGACTAATTCATAGCAAAAGTTGAAACCCCGAAACACATATGCTTTTATGCTAAACCAAACTATTCAACATATTGTGACTTTTTCACACATGAGTTTCAATCAGAACATCTTATGATTCTTTGATAAAGCCCACCAACATGGGCTAGAACTTAATCCTGCTAAACCAAAAAGTCACCCAAACCATAAGGGTTCACACTATATGAGATCGAATATTAAGGTTAAGAAAACCGAAATCAAACATCCCATAAACATACATATCAATAATTTAAAGCATTCAAGCACATGCTATGTAATCGAAAAACTATCACAAGAAAAATTATAAACTAATAATTTTATTCATAAATAAGATAGTTTTATTCATAATAGACCTTATACAATCATTGAAAGAAATCAAAAATTGATGTCTATTTCTCTTGATTAAGAATTACAGCATGTATCTTAATCTTTAGTGGTGATCATGTTGTTCACTGAGGTTTCTTCAGTGTTCAAACTTTTGAAGCATGTCTCACAAGACTTTTCTGCAACCACTTCTTGTTTCTCAAGTTTTTCAACTAGAACCTTCATATCATCAAGATCAGCTTTTGTTTCCTCAATCTTATCTTTGAGCCAATCTTGATTTCGAACCGTCATTATGAGGTTGGTTCGTAGTTCTTCAAAACCTTGGATATAGTCAATCATACTATCAGAACGAATCCACTTGGTTTCAGTTGGGTCTTGTAGGTTGTAAGCCAACAGACATGACTCATCTTGTGATCCAACGGAACTATCAGAATCATAATCATACATGATTTTTGATATGATTTTCTTCTTCCTTTCTGTTTGATTCCTTGACAATCCTTAACCTTTTGAGCTTCCTCTTATTAGCCTTTGTGACACTGCGAGTTATTGGAGGCATGCTCGGTTATTTAAATATGGATTGATTAGGGTTTCAGAATACAAGCAATAGAAAGTTTCTCTTTAGCAGAGACAATACTTGGACCAAAAATATCAGGAAAATCCGAAAATATTAAAAGAATATATTCTATTTCCTTTGTCCAAACTTCTCATGCAGGAAGGTTTATTAAAATTAGAAAATTCTAAATAAAACCTATTTTTGTAAGATCATGTTAAACATGAACAATTTTTAGACAGACATGGATTCGCAGTCATCCATACAATATCACAAATTTTTCTGATAAACAAATACACATGAGAAATGTGCTCTCGTTTTATTGTGCTTTTCTCATCCATAATTAAGAGCACGAAAGAGGATGAGAGTGCACAATTTCGATACAACTAAGTTGTATCGGAGTAAGATTTTTCTAGCTTACAGCGAGTATCAGAAACATAGTTCATGTTTCTCTTTGGGAATTTCTGCACTAAATATTTTCTCCCATGATAATGATCTTTTCTTACTCTAGAGATATGATAATGTGGAGAAGTTGTACTGACATGAGAATTTTCAGAGATGGATAAATCTCTCTTAATTCTATTAATGAGATTTTCATATGATTTATCATTCTAAGGATTTCCTTATGATGCACATCAGCATGATTATCTGAAACAATTATCGGAAATTCCTGATTGTTTCCTTTGGCAGAGTTCTCTATTTCCGTTTCTTCTGGAATCGTTCTTCATCAAAACAAGAATTGATATGGGTGAGGAGGAACTTTTCTCCAGTAGCGATTATCAATTATTACCTCTGATACTTTTGAGTTGACCTTATTGGGTAGTGGTATATTCTGTCTTTTTTAAGACAAGAAACTTCTTTCAATATTTTTACCACCGTATTTTGAAGAAGTATAAGTTTCCTGTCAAGTGATTGAAAGTTGTATTCCTTAAGATCACGTTCACGAAATCGGTTCAAAGTTTCATTTGGACAAGATTTCGTCTGATTATCAGTAGATGTAGAAGATGGTTTCTCATCCTCTTCTGACTTGATGTAGTTAGGAAAAATACCTTCATCTTGATCTGTTTCAGATGTGACTAAACCGGTTTTATCACAATCTGTAAAAGTCGGGCAAGGACTTTTAGTTTCCTCACTATCAGAACAAATCATAACAGTATCATTAGTCAGAGTCATAGGACGTGTCTCTTTATCTTGATTAAGAGATTTACCAAGAGCTTCTAATTTGAGAGATCCATATTCTCTTTGGCTAGAATATCCAGTTGAATGTCTTTATCTCTGATCTCATGTTTAAGAAGATTTGACTCTGTCTTTAATATCAACATCTTTATAGACATGGATTTTATCTTTAGGAGTTTTACCAACTCTTTATCAGCATCTTCTTTTCCATCAGAGAAAGACACAGATGTTTTCATAACTCCTGGATCATGAGTTAATAAAGTAGTAACATCTTAAACATTTGAGTATTCATACTCTTGCATAACGTTAACTGAATCAGACATAGATTCAATTTCTTATAGGTTGGATCCCACCAAAAAAAGATTGTTAGATCTTTTCGTGTTTGCCTGCTCTGATACCAATTAAAAACACGAGGATACCCAAATATACCTCAATCTAAAACTTTTCCACCTATAAGTCCTTTCTCCGAAAGTGATTGTCTATAAATTGATTCGAGACAATACAACTAATTGGTTCACACTTCGTGTGATCGTCTATGGATACAAGATCGAGACAACACGACAACAAGATAACTTGCGTGATTGACTATGGATACAAGATCGAGACAATACAACAATAAAGTATGATTACTTGATAATAGGTTCGGACTTAACCAAACACAATAGGATTGCTATCAAGTAAATAGGAATTAACGTTTGTGTATTTTACTTCTAATTATAATAAAAACAATTATAATTGCTGAAATAGAAAAGTAAAAGACAAAGCAAGATTTTGTTAACGAGGAAACCGCAAATGCAGAAAAACCCCGGACCTTGTCCGTAATTGAATACTCTCAGGATTAAGCCGATATACAAAATCTAAACCAACTTCGTATATTTGAGACCAAGAAACTAAACCTATAGTTTACCTAGTTCCGTCTGTATCCCTGTGCCTCCAACTTGTAATAAGTCACGCACTTGGAACAATTCCTTTGGTTCGTATTCCAAACAGTAAAGGAACAACAAATCTGTTCGGTAACAAATTTTTTCAAATAACGTGATATGAGTTTGACAAAAGGCTCTTCCGTTTATCCCAATAAAGTCCTTTGTCAGGTTCTTAGATTTATCTTTTCAACAACTACCAAAGTAATTGTCTATACTATGCAATCAATAGTTTTAATCACAAAGAATTATATTGATGCCGATCTACTCAACTAATCAATCAAATCTATCACAAAGATAAGCCAATTATAGTTGGATCCCCAGTCGATCAAGTTTTGTGCACACCAAAGATTATGAACTCAAATCAGAAATCTTCTTTGTCTTCAAATCTTCTTAGATCTCAATAAACACATGCACACAATCAACTTGAATCTCTTGTGATCAATCACACACAAAACGAAGTCTGTTAACAATGGATTATCACAAGACGTCTTTAGATCTACAAACAGTCTAAAGATCCCCGTCGAAACTTTGATCTAGTTTGAATGAATCTTATATCAGAAGAGAAGATTCTCAAGCATAAAAAAACTAGGTGCAATCAAAGTTCAACAACTGTTAGTCAATCAAATCAATCGAAAACTAATAGTAAACTGCAATTATCTAGTTTCCCACCAACGGTACTCGTAGAGCTTCCCAATCCCAAAGAAGTTTGTAAAACGAGCGGTCATAAGAGATTTCGCCTAATTAGAGTACTTTCCTCTCCGAATAGACGACTCCACTAGTAACAACACAACAAGGTAGTTTTGCTGGCTATGGGGATTAGTTTGCTCGAAATGCAAACTTCAATATTTATAGATCAAGGAAGTTTGGACACCAAGGAATTTCCAAAACCGAAAATATTCTAAAGATATGCAATATATTTCCAAATTTGGTTTCCATAATTCCTGGAAATGCTTTGTCCAAATATTGACCGAAATCTCAGTATAAATCTCCAATTAGTAAATGCACATTACCAATTTTTATTTTCTAAAGATATGCATATTAATTGCTGGAAATTAAAAACATATAAAACTAAAAACCTTAATTAAAATATTCTCAATTTATTTCGATCCGGGATTCTCCTTTAGCTTTGAGGAATATCTTTGAACAATAAAAGATAAGAGTTATTGTACTTGTTCAAAGTATGTCGACATCTTTACTTTGTAAATCCTTTTTCATATTTACAATCTTGGAACCAATTTGCCACACTTCCAAACAAGTTTAGAATTGGTTCATCTGACTTCCAAGAACTATGTGATTGATTATCCTATCAAATCACCATTCATGGGTTTTACCTCAAAACAATGTTCTACCTCCATGTGGGTACTAGGATCGATCACACTAGCTTTCCAAAATTTGGTTGACTAGGTACTAAGATCGGTTACCACATATTTATGGTATTTAACTTGCAATCTGTTGCACAAGTCATAGGATCGGTTACCAATTACTAAGACTTGTTGCACCTCTTACAAAGATCAATTCCACACACTTGTGATCGGTTGCACCTCTTACTAGGACCGGTTCCCTAATGTCTAGAGTTTGTCATACCAATGCCAACATATCGATCATACCATCTCAGGTGATTACTTAAGATCGGTTTCACTAATAAAAGTCATACCAATACAAAAGTCAGGCCTTGTGAATAGTTTTACCAAGATACATAAACAATTTATGAGCGGTTATACGAAACACACATATTGGTAATCTAAAGATTTATAATGAATAACAATACCAATAAGCCTAGAGATTTCCCTTTCCATTCACAAAACAAGTTTATGAATTGTACTTTCTTTAAACGAATGTAAAACATTGTTTCCTAGGACGAGATCTTCACCCATACCCATACATAATCACAATATCATTCATACAATTATGTCGATGTCTTATATACGAAGTTCAAAAGATAGATGTTATACTTTGTATTGTAATTCCTTAATACTATGTCTAACTAGAGTATAATCATTCACAACTTCGCAGTTATGTTTTCAATATGCATGACTTGAAAGATACGTTAGGAATGAAACAGTTCAAGTCAAATATTACTAACCTCAAGAGGAAGGATGATGTCGTCGTTGTAGCTCTTTACTTATTCACATTCTTCAAGTCTTCACGTAATACTTGTAAGTCTCATATCCTAGTAACTTTCTAGCTAACCTATACGAAGTTGACTCTAGTAAATAATCAAGCGAATCTTTAAATGAGTTTTGGTTCACTAAAATATGACAACCAAACTTGACATACCAACGCTTGGTGGGTTCAACCGAAAAATGCTCTAACACATGACGTAAAATTTTATGAAAAAGATATCAAAATTCCTGCCCAAAGTGTTAGACAAACGCGCAAGAGTCATTGGAAACCGGGTTTTCAAGTGATTGCATGACAAAATGAAAGAGTATGATGAGTTCTATGGTGCAATTAAGGTGTTAAAGTCCATTTTTGTCACAAGTATGCGAATATTATGCATTTGGAATGAATGTCTTCGTAGTGTTATCAGTACCGTATACATTACAAGTGGTGATGGGAATTTTGCGAAAATTCTTGTACTCAAAGATGATGTTGGCCTTTGTAGTGGCAAAGAAATGGAGAACCTGTCTATGCGATAGAATTGAAAGTGTCTCATCGTAGCCAGTTTGGTGAAAGATTTAAGTAAACTCTCTCGATGCATATATCTCGGTGGTAAAGGAAAGTCTGGTTGTGGAGCGACAGTTTCTTAGCAATGTGATTCCTTGAGAAAGAAGAACTGGATGACCAATTCTTATCTATCATAAAGCTTATGAAAATTTTGAAGACAAAAATGCAAGTTAGGGAAAAAACGATATACTACAGTCTTACTTTTGCAAAGAGTTCTTTGTTGATGCTAGATGCGCACAAGGAGTGTGCTTGCACCTGGTTTATGAAAGTGGGATAGATATGCTTGGACAAGGGTGTCCAAAGACCTGTATTCGATCAACCACAAGCGGATTTTCTTGTTGATTATTTGCTACTAAGCTGATCTGAAGAAGGGAAAAAAAAAGAGTAACCAGATCTGCATGGACAATAAAAATAAGTTCCAAACTGAAGAATAATTTGGCTTACTTCAAGGAACATAGGTAGTGGGTGCCTCATTTGCAAGAACTGTAGACTTGTTTGAGATTGTCCAAGGGAAATTGTCCGCGAAAATCATTGAGTAATATGGCTTGCTGAGTTTTATGGTGATGCTCGGAATCACTAAGTCAAGTTCAATCCAGTTGCACAAAGGTGCACAAATTTGTGTCAAAATTTGGGTGTTAACAAGCATGGAAGATATGCAACATTAATATGCACCAAACTGGATTTGGGCATGGCCAATATGCATAATACGTCAAGAGATGTAAGTTAGGCCAAATTGTAGATTCGTGGAGTATTCATGGAATGAAATATGCTTGAATATTTTCATTATTATTTAATCAATTCCAAATATCTAGCAAAATATATTATAATTTTTTTAATAAATTTATCTTATATAACATTAATAATTATAAATCATACAGAGCTTGTGGTTGGTAACCTAGCGACAAGCTGGGCTCCAACACCTCTTTGAATAGCTATGCCTAATCTATAAAAAATAAAGCTACCTAAACCGCAACTAGCATCATTGCTCACCAAGCAATTCCGTAGACGCTGAAAAAACAAGAGTATCCTCACCGAGTTCCCCCTAAAGTAGAGAAAGCCGTAACGCCTAACCCAAATCCATGTGCAAAGCACACTTGTCCAAATATTTGGCATGTTTGCGGGCAACGGCACTAGAGATAGCCTTCCCAGAGCAATGAACGAACCCTATCACCGGTGAAAGGGGAGACACTGTGACATCCATACAAACATCTTGCCCGTTTTCCCGCTTAAGAACAAGAATATCAAGCAGGGTTTAAGATCTCTACCATCATCTCGTCTCGAAGGCCAAGGGAAGCCTCTTTGCGCGATACATTGGATTTGTAGCAAATGTCGAAGATAACATCACGTACAACATCATGACGAAACTTGTACCCAATATCCTTGGCACAATGGAGCGCATGATCCCCAAAGATGTCCATAGGTTTGCTACAAATTTAGGACATAAACTGCTCCCAACGAACATAGGAATGCTAAGGCGATAACAAAGCACGCCTTTAAATTGTCTCGGACCAAGGCACCGGTTAAGTTTCATCGATAGGTACCGCCAGGAGGTAGTCTTGAGCATGCTTAACACGATTGCATTGCCATAAGATGGAATCTCTTTCAGACATGGGAAATTGATCTGGGATTTGCTTCTTAACTGCATCAAAAGAAGCAAATAAGATTTTTATTATGACGAAACATCATGACGAAACTTCTTAATTAATTAAATTATTTTCATTTATTAAGATGAAAATCACTATTTTCTTTAATAGATGAATAAAAATCTCTTTTAAAAATATAATTATTTATTTGGGGATTTTATAAATATCTCTTATTTTAGGTAATAAGTGATTATTTGCTAATCTATATAAAGAGCTCCATGTTTTCATAGCAAAGAAGATTTTTATTAATGAAAATAGTGATTTTCTAGAGAGTGGTATCTCTGAATCATGAGTTTTAGATATTAAATCTATTCAACGCTTTCTTGCATCATGATTCGAGGAAGAAGTTATAGTGTTGTTCGAAGAGCCACTCTCAACGATGAGGAAGAGAAAGTGGTAATTGTTAGAGCATAGCTCGGTTGAACTCACCAAGCATTGGTATGTCAAGTTTGGTTGTCATATTTTATTATCAAAACTCATCTAGACTCGCTTGATTAAATACTAGAGTTAACTTCTTTTAGGTTAGACTAGAAAGTTTAGGAATGTTGACATATACAAGTATTACTCCGAAGACCTGAAGAATGTGAAAAAGTAACGAACTACAACGACGACATCATCCTTCCAATTGAGGTTAGTAATATTGACTTGAACTGTTTCATTCCTAACGTATCTTTCAAATCGTGTTATATTGAAAACATAACTGAAAAGTTGTATATACTGTACACATTGTATATAATACTCTAGTTATGAGACATGATCATAATAGTAAGATCATAGTATTAAGGAATTAAACTACGAAGTATAACACTTATCTTTTAAACTTCGTAGATATAACATCAACATAATCTTGTATATAGTGTTATGATTATGTGTATGGGTTATGGTGAAGATTTCATCCTATGAAATAATATTTTACATTTGTTTAAAGGAAGTACATTCATGAACTTGTTTCGTGAATCGAAAGGGAAATCAATAGGTTTATTGGTCCGGTTATTCAATGCATATCTTTGATGAACAATATGTGTGAGTTGGTAGAACCAATCTTAACTCAAGTTATGTATCTTGGTATAACTAATCACAGTGCCTGACTTATGATTTGGTATGACTAGTTTTGATTAATTAGTGTAACCGATCATGTCATCACCATGAGATGGTATGATCGATCCTTGTAATTGGTGTGACCGATCATAAGTGTTGTATGAACGATCCTTGTAATTAGTGTAACCGATCCTAGTGACTGGTGTGACCGATCAAAAGTAGATACCATGTGTGGATGGAATTGATATCCTTGTAATTGGTATGACCGATCCTAGTGACTGGTATGACCGATCACAAGTAGGTACCATATTAGAACCGATCCTAGTGATTGGTATAACCGATCTGAACCCATTATATGATTTGGAAGGACCGATCACAACTAACCATTGTGATTTAATATGACGAATCACATAGTAGTCTTGGAATACTGGCAAACCAATTCTAAACTTGTTTGGAAGTGTGGTAGAACAGATTCCAAGAAGAAAATCCATGTAAATATGAAATAAGGGTTTGCAGTAAAAAGATGTCAACATACTTTGAACACAAGCAGTATCTCTTATCATTTATTGTTCAAAGATATTCCTTGGTACTCAAGGTGATCGTGTGCGAAATAAATTAAGAATCTTTTAATTAAGGTTTTGGGTTTTATATGCTTTAATTACCAGCAAGTAATGCATATCTCTAGAGAATAAAAATTAGTAATGTGCATTTACTAATTGGAGATTTTCTATTGAGAGATTTCGGAAATATTGGACCAACATTTATTGGAATTATGAAAACCGAATTTGGGCATTCATTGCATATCTTGAGAATATTTTCGGTTTTGGAAATTCCTTGGTATCCAAACATCATTGGTCTATAAATATCTAAGTTTGTATTCTAACAAACTATCCTAAGAACCAGGAAAACTTCATTTCTTGTTGTTTCTGGTGGAGCCGTCTATTCAGAGAGGAAAGTATCCTAATTAGGTGAAATATCTTACGACCACTCGTTTAAAGACTTTTGTGGATCAAGAAGCTCTACGAGTACCGTTGGTGGAAAACTAGATAGTTGTAGTGTTATTAGTTTTCGATTTGATTTGATTGACTAACGGTTGTTTAAAATTTGGTTGCACCTAGTTTGTTTTTGCTTGAGAATCTTCTCTTCTAATATAAGATTCACTCATACTAGATCAAAGTATCGACGGGATCTTTAGAACTTTTTGTTAGATCTAAAGACATCTTGTGATAATCCATTGTTAAAAGATTTCGTTCTGTGTTGATTGATTACAAGAGATTCAAGTGGTGTTGTGCAGGTATTTGAAGATAATAGAAGATTTGAAGATGAAAAAGAATTCTTATTAGTTTTCGTATCTTGTGGATTTAGTGCACAAACCTTGATCGCCTGGGATCCAACTAGAATCGATTTATCTTTGATAGATCTGACTGATTAGTTTCGTGAGATCAACATTCACTATAGTTCTCTTTGAGATCTATATTGATTGAGTGTGAATCTATACTTGACTATTTCGGTAGTTAAAGTTAGATTGATCTAACCAGACAAAGGAGTTTATTAGTTTAAACGGAAGAACCTTTTTCAACGACTCATCTATATCTTGTAGCAACATTAATTAGAGTGATTACCAAATAGATTCTTCCTTTGCAGTTTGGACTACGATCCAAAGGACTTGTTATTCACGTGCGTGACTCTAGAAGTCGAAGGCGCAAGGATATTGAGGGAATTAAGTAGCCAGGGGTAGTCTGCTTAGTCTCAACTATACGAAGTTGGTATTAGATTTTTTATAGCGGCTTAATTCTGAAAGTATTCAAACCTGGACTAGGTCCCGGGGTTTTTCTGCATTTGCAGTTTCCGCATTAACAAAATCTTGTGTTGTGTTATTTACTTTACTTCCGCATTATAATTGTTTTATATTATAGTAAAGTAAATACACATGTGCGTTAACTCCGTAATACTTGATAGTGATCCTATAGAGTTTGGTTATTACCGAACCTATTATCAAGTACACACTTTGTTGTAGTATTGTCTGGATATTGTATTCATAGTTAATCACACAAGTTATCTTGTTGTTATATTGTCTCGATCTTGTATACATAGCCAATCACACGAAGTGTGAACCGAATTGTCGTATTGTCTTGACTCTGTCCATAGACAATCACATTCGGTAGAGGACTTATAGGTTGATAAATAAAAGATTATGGTGTATTTGGGTACCCTCATATTTTCAATTAGAGTTAGAGAGGGCAAACACAAAAAGATCTAACAATCTGTGTTTGGAACGATCCAACCTATAAGAATTGAATCTAATGTTTGATTCAGTTAACGTAGTAGCGGGATTTTGACTACTTCAATGACTCGTGGTGGAAGACACAGATGAAGTATATAATACTCTTGTTCCTAAATTTGTTAGGAGTTGGGATTATGTCTATGTATGTCTCTGTGGACTTACATAATCCCTTGGTTATCATAGAATTGTATCTATAGTATTGGATACTAACAAGTTTAGTAACAATGATACAATTTTCTATATGACATGTTTTATCTTGAAAATGCATAAGATCCCACATGAGATTTTTCTAAATATGAACCATGAACATTTTTGTTCTTGAAAAATATGGGATCTTAAATATATTGTGGATTTGTTACCCAAATATATATATGTACATATTCAGATCTAAGACTGTCAATGTATCGCTGATCAGGATGCGATTTTGGAATCTTTGTGATTATGCAAAGGATGATTTTTCAGTTAATAATTCTATTTACAATGGGTTGCTTCATACACCCCACAACTGTTTTAATGAAGCAAGTGATCTTTTAAAGTGGATTTGTGATTCTAAAGATATTTTTTATAAATATTTTGTTATGTTCAAATTTGTCATTGTATACTCTATTGGAAAAATTTTGAATGAATTTCAAAAGATATTATCAAGTTCCGATAATTATAGAGTTAAAAAATATTTAGACATAAATATAGAATTGATCCATAATATAGATCCGACCCAAGAAAAATCGGTTTTCCAAAAGAAAGACCTAGTTGCAAAATCGGATTTGTTTCGCCACAAACTATGGTTTTCGATTTTTAAAGGATTTCCTAAAACTAGTTATTTCCTTACATTAATATCTTCACTCCCTATAAAAGAAGATTATCTTGTGTTGTTTTTAAAAACATCCTGGGAGAAATTGTTCGGAACCGTAACTAGGGTTTTTCATATATCTTCGATATTTGGAAATATGGGAAAAAGGAAATCGAGAGATAACAAAGATTCTGACGATCTTGTTACATACGATGAGATTAAAATGATCAGATTTCCTTACAAAATAAAAGATAAACATGAACTCACCTCCTTTGTTGCTAGTTCATGTTTTGAGAAATATAAAACTCTTAAAATAATGGAGTTTACTGCTGAGAAAAGGTTTGTTTCAAAGGTCCAAGATAATAACTATGTGAAGTTTGTTCAAGATCGAAACTGGGGAAAACTTTTTGATTTTGAAAAATATTCACCCGATTTGGTAAGAATTTTCTATGCTAATATTCATAATATTGATCATGAGAATCTTACTTTTAGCACTCTTGTTGGATATAATTTTCATCAAGTCAATAGAGAGATGATTTCAAAGATCATTAAGTACAATGTGAAAGGTAATCACTTGATTACTGGTTTTGAAATTGATCATGTTAACATTTCATAATTACTCATTGGAAAATCTGTTGGCTGGAAGAATGCTAACCAAAGAGGTACCCTTCTACTTAAGGGTTTTCGGTAAACTTGTGAAAAGAGGAGGGTACCTAAATACACCACAATTTTTTATTTTTCAACCTATAATTCCTCTACCGAATGTAATCGTCTATGGATAGAGTCGAGACAATACGACAATTCGGTTCACACTTCGTGAGATTGTATATGGATACGAAATCAAGATAATACAACAACAAGATAACTTGTGTGATTGAATATGGATACAAGATCGAGACAATACGACAATAAAGTGTGTTACTTGATAATATGTTTGGTAAAAACCAAACTCTATAGGATCACTATCAAGTATTACGAAGTTAACTTCCACGCGAACTATATTGCACATAGTCCTTCAGATCTAAGACTGTCAATGTATCGCTTTGAGATCATCATTTTATGTATTATCTTTGATTATGCTAGGTATAGTCAAGTTGCACATAATCCGTGAGGTTCGTTTGAGTCCGGATTTAAGCTTTAAATCCAATGGTTTGATGTTATGTTTTCCTTTTCTGAGGTTAAAAACAATAAAATTATCATTGATTGGAATCAACCACCAATTTACGATATTTATCCCGATGATGTGATTTTAGTTTGTTCTAGCTACGTTATGCCTTATATATATGAAGTAATATCCAGTCAAGTGGATCGACAACTGCACCAACTTATGATTTTTAATGCGCAAACATGTCCGAAAATAATTTTGTCATGAATATATTTGTCGAAGGATTATCAGGATTTTCATCAAAGGATCATAAATACAAGAAGTCTTACATGCAAAATTCAAGGACGATTTTTTTTTAAAGAAGAGGAGCGGTAGAGTATTCATGGAATGAAAATATGCTTGCATATTTTATTTATTATTTAATCTATTCTAATTATCTAGCAAAATATATCATAATTAATTAAATTATTTTCATTTACTAATAATATTTTAAAAATATAACTATTTATTTAGGAATTTTATAAATGTCTCTTTTTTAGGTAATAAGTGATTATTTGGTAAGGAGTTATCTATATAAAGAGCTCCATGTTTTCATACTAGGAGAGCAAATTTTGGTTAATGAAAATAGTGATTTTATAGAGAGTGATATCTTTGAATCATGAGTTTTAAATTTTAATTTTGTTCGCGCTTCCGCCCTGCATCAGTTGGTTCAGAGATATGCAATGCTCCTTCATCATGTTTCGGGGAAGAAACTATTGTGTTGTTCGAAGATCCACTCTCAACGATGAGAAAGAGCAAGTGGTAATTGATAATCTAGAAAGGGAGGTTAAGGCGCTAACCGTCTTATTGGCTGAAATGCAACTCAACAAGAGCCCATTCATGGTCCTTGCATACATCGATTGGAGGTGGATACTAGTGATGAACAAAAAAATCTCGTCGGAGACAAGGAGGAAGGATTTCAAGGAGTGCAGATATTACGCGAGATTCGTTAGAGTCCGGGTTAAAGCTTGAAATCCAAAGGTTTCATGATTTTTTTTTTTTTTTTTTGGTTGAAAAATATCATGTTGTCGTGGACTAGAATCTACCACCAATATATGATATTTATCCAAATGATGAGATCATATTATGTACTACTAGTTATGTTGATTCATATTCTCTTGAAGCAGTACGTAGTCAGGTGGATCAACAACATCAACTCCACTTTTTCAAAGCGCAAATATTGTTGAGTCCCATAGTACTTATGCCAAGATTATTAAAGTTGAAGGATTATAAGGATTTTCTTCGAAGAATCATTTATATAAGAACAAATACTGGCAAAATTCGAGGGCGAATTTTGCCAGAGAAAGAGAGAATGGTGGAGTATTTATGGAATGCAAGTATGGTCGCA
Source organism: Papaver armeniacum (assembly GCA_023531295.1). Taxonomy (NCBI): domain Eukaryota; kingdom Viridiplantae; phylum Streptophyta; class Magnoliopsida; order Ranunculales; family Papaveraceae; genus Papaver; species Papaver armeniacum. The sequence goes on from JAJJWW010013754.1 coordinate 66,111, forward strand.
TATTTTCATTATTATTTAATTTATTCTAATTATCTAGCAAAATATATTATAATTAATTAAGTTATTTTCATTTATTAAGAATATTTTTAAATATAATTATTTATTTAG
>JAJJWW010013755.1:0-118916 GCA_023531295.1 Papaver armeniacum
AAAAAATTATTATGTTTAGATATAATTATTCAATATGATCATGATTACAAATAACTATAAATATTTAGAATTTTAGATTTTATGTATAAATGTATAAATATATAGATTTGGTATAAAAAAAAGTTAGATTATAGGAAGTATCCCCTTATAAAGTATCTGAGAAGTATCCCAGAGTATCCCCTACCTTTTTTGTAATTAAAAAAAGGTGACACTTTAAATGGAGTATCCGTCGTATCCGGGTATCCCCAAGTATCCAAATGCGATACGAGCGATACGGATACGTCACAAATTTTGAAGTATTCGTGCTTCATAGGAAAATATATATCTACCAATTGTGCATGGGACAAGCACGTGTAAAGTGGAGAATCGGAATATGATGGAAATATGTTTATCGGGAATAAAGGCATTAAATGCACTAACAAGGAACTTGTAAGGAGCAGAAGAGTCCAATCAGAGTGGGGCCAGTAGCAGAGGATAACAGATTTAGGTCGGGTAGAATGGTGATATGGGATCAAGGAATATTGGACCATCAATATCGGGAAGAAACATGATCAGGCTTGACGAGACGTATCGTGAAGTATACTCATCGGAATGGTACGAGATTGAGTAGTAAGTATCGGGAGAATACATTACCAACTACCCGATAGGACCATCAAAATAGATCGAATGTGACCCGCACTGTAACTTCATTGTATGGACATCTTAGCCTATAATTATAGACCCTTGTATTGAAAGAAAGGCGAGTGATTTGTAAGTAAGGAGAGAGACTAAGTATTGTTGAGAGACATCTTCATTGTATCTTGAGAGAAGTAATAAGATCATTATTTCTACCCCGTGGACGTAGGTAATCATGACGAACCACATATGTCTTGTGTTCGTATGAGTCTCTTACTTACTTATCTTGCTATCTCTTCATATCTTGCTATCTCTTCATTGTGAATGTTAGATGTAGGATGTATAAATACTTACAACTACATTTTTGCGCCGACTAATGGGACGAGTAACATCTTTAGATACCTTGGAAATGATTAAAATAGTAGAATCTAAATCTCCTAATCATCTATGATAATAGTTGAAGCTAAACTTGTTGTTAGTTTTAAAGATTTTGTTTGTGGATACGTTACATACTTCTAGACATGAGTTTGCTAAACTCATGGGTTTGTTTTGTTATTCCTGAAAAACCATCATTTCTAGTTCTTTAATGATTAAGTTGCTTTGATTTTGGCTCTTAAGTTCATGTTTATACTACCCAACAGATGTGGATTTTTAAGTTTGTTTTGATATGTGAGTTGTTAGAAACATTAGTAAGCTCCCAAAATGACATCTATGATGTTTGGTAGAAGCTACAGGAAATGGTAGAAGCTACAGGAAACTTTATCTCACTAGATAATAGAAAGCAAAAGGGTTTTCGAATATGAGAAAGCAATGTCATCGAATCGTACCTTCGCCGGTAAATTGGCTCAACATCAATGAGTCAGATTGGCGATGTCTATAAAAACAGTGTTACCTTAAGTGTCTTGTTAAAAAACTTCATCTCCTGATTCTATGCAAGTTTGGAGTCGAATGGAAAACCAAAAAAGTTCCAAGTTAAGATTATCCTTGGTGAACTTTAAGGAAACCATAGAGAGGGGAGAATCGTATTTAAGTCACACCTCAATTAATCACATCTTGAGAATGGTGATTCCGTCGAAATTCAATGAAGGAAGTCACTACATCAAAACTTGTTTAGAGTCACTTTTCCGACCCCCGTACGGCTGAGCAACAACACCTGTTAGAGGGAATCTTAGGACAAATAATGATTAATGCATAGGGAAAGTACCGATATCGAAAGATCAATAACCTACTCTACAAAATGACATGGCAATCAAACAAACCAGTTTTGCTAAGTTCAGCGTGATAAAAATAGGAGAATCGTACTTAAGTATAAGTGTTGTCAGGCTAACAGAACATTTTTATTGTACTTTCTTAATAAAACCATTTTGAAAACAGTTCAAAGTGAGGTGTTATCTGTTTGGTGACGTAGGTGTGATTCTCGGAGGAAAAAGCAGACACAACTCGATGGCTAGCATATCGGGGACTGTCAAGATTCTGAGGAACCAAACTATGGCAGGGACCAGCATCCAAGAAGGAATTACTGACTCAAGATAGGAGATAACCACGACCCGAGGAGAACCATGCACCATCTGCAAGAATGACAACAGTCAACGAGGAAGTCAATTTGGGCCAAGATGATAACCACACTTTCTTAGGACGCATCAAGCCAAGTCAGACAAGACCCGAGAACATGATAGATGGGCTGAATGCATTGGACACTGAAGACGATGATGAAGTGCTGCTGGAATAAAAAGAACGCCGATGGGCCAGGTTGCACGCAGAACACCAAGCATCTATAGACCGCGAAGAGGAACGACTCCGACGAATTCGGTTAGGGGAGAGGAATGAGACCCGAGCACCACCAAGTCTGACCACCACGGGAACCATGATTTGCACCAGGGAATCATTAGCAAGATCCTTTTAGTCAAAGAGCAAAGACCCAACCTTATTGGAAATTTTGGCGAACCAAAGGAGGTGGGGAGGAATTCATGAGATAGTTACAAAGGAGGAATATAGTACTTGAGCAAGAAAACCATCGAATTAGAAATCAAGGGCCGAGATCGCGAGGATCGTCCAGCCGAGGAACATCAAGCGATCAGACCCAATCAAGGACCCGATTTGTGCCCGAACCTACAAACCCGAACATGGGGTACGGTCTTCCCGAAGATTCATCAACTAAAGAAGAAACACCCCAACAGAACGGAGAACCTCATAATGCAACTGAACTAAGCTTATGCGATTTGAGGAAATGGTTAAGAAGCTGGCTGGAGATGGTGAGGATGACAAATTTGCGGAAGTCATCAATGAGGCTGAAAAGACCCTCTTCACCCGAGAACTGGAGCAAGCACCTTTTCCTCCAAAATGCACCCTCTGAGCCTTCCCATCTGGTTTGATAGCACTAGAATCTGCGGAGCATGTCAAGATGTATATGATGTCACTACTGCAATGGAAGAGCATTGACGTTGTTATGTACAAATTTTTCCCGGCTAGCCTGGAAGGCGAAGCTAAGAATTGGTTCCACACTTTACCTGTAGGTTCGATCGGAAATTATGGAGGCCTAGTAGAAACCTTTCTCGAAACCTATATGCACAACAACATCGCTAGGCCAAGGGTAAACAAACTGTTCACTCTGGAGAGAAGGTTCAGGGAACCTCTTAGATCTTTAATTGACATATGGAGAAAACTCTGTACAACTTCTGTAACTGTTATAGAGACCTACCTCAAAGAAAGAAAAGCAATAGTGGATATTCTTAAGGAATCACTGCACAAAGCTCAAGAAAGGATGAAATTCTTTGCAGAAAAGTCAAGGAGAGATAGAACCTTTGAAGTGGGAGACACGGTATATCTTAAACTCCAACCTTACAGACAAGCTTCAGTTACACTGAGAAAAAACTTCAAGTTTTATGCAAAATTCTATGGACCACTTCCTACTTTACAAAAAGTTGGACCATTGACTTACAAGTTGCATCTACCAGCTCAGGCTAGGAGTCACCCTATCTTTCATGTGTTCCAACTAAAGCAACACATTGGTAAGAAGCACACTCCCTATCCTACTCTACCTATTGTTGATCATACAAGTGAGGTGATCATGGTACCTGCAAAAGTTCTAAACAGCAGAACTATTCTTCTTGGCAAAAGACTAGTTAGACAGGTGCTCATCCAGTGGACAAATTATTCACCTAAAGATGCTAATTGGGAGGACATGGCTACCATCAAGTCTCACTACCGCAACTTTATCCTTGAGGTCAAGGATGATTTCCAGCAGTAGGAAATATCATAGTGTTATTAGTTGTTTGGCACCGTGTCTACCTGTATTAGTAAACTGGGTGCTGTTATAACTGTTGAGTGATAGGGCATTTGTTATCCGATCAGATAGTGACAGGTGTGCACTATCTGATCGTTGTTGTGAGGTTCATCCTCTTCTCTTAAATATGTAAGAACCTCCTTCTTACCAATGGCAGCTACAAAAAGTGTATATTAGGAACCAAATTTACATTTTTTCATCTCTTGATAACCAAATTGTACAGAGTACAGTACAAAACCATGTATGGGTTCCTTATTCAGAGCGCAAACGGTTTATGCAATGAATTATTACATGCCTCACTTGCTTGGTTAATTATTATTATATCTATAGATGCGAGATAAAAAGAGAGAGTAGTTGAGATAACTAGTTAGTTAAATATCCGCAAAGAGTTTTGTCTTTGCATATATTCGTTGTTGTTGTTGTTATCTCTTGTAGTCTTACTATGCAAAATCATGTGCAATTTCTTATATCAGTGTTCGGAATCTTGACAGAAGGATCTTTGAAGTTATATCACTATTTATTTATCAGTGTGTGTATTATATTGTTCAGGATTTGGACAAACATATTGCATAGTGATATATGCCATAGAAATAAGACTTCAATAGATCTTTCTCTTCCATGCATGGCGCTTAGACAGCTTGTTACTTGATACATGTTAAGGAGGTTCTCAAACTTTTCCGGAGTATAACTTTTTTTTTTTTTGTTCTCTGCAAGACTACCATTTGCATTTACACAAGGTGATAATTTTTGACATGGTATGTTCTTTTTTTCATTAATGTTTTCACTAGCAGCCTTAGTCACCACCAGTACTCAAAGAAACTGCTAAACAGGAGGCTCTGCGTCTTTCTAGAGAAGTTGAGCAACTAAATAAGAAATTCTTAGGTTAATTTGTGTTTTTCGTTTCTATAATTACTACTTACTTTCAGTAATTTACTAATTGTTGATATTTCTTTTTCCATAAGAAAAAAATATGCATACATCATTTGTTTTCTAGTCTGCAAAAGTGATTCGCTAAAGCTGAATATATGTACATATAGTCATGTGGAATATGAAATTGATGCATATATGTGATTTGTCTCCATCCACTTAATACATAGGTAAAGCATCGGTATGTTCCCCTTAAATGTAATTGGTAGTGTTGTACTCGTGCAGTTTACTTCGATAAAGAAGATATAGATACTTTTGCAAATCATGCACTATGACGGCAAAGGTACTGATAAAAAAAGACAGAGAATAATATGTTTATCATTTTGGAATCATGTTTTTGATCGTGTTCATCTCTGTCTTTAGTACATTGGTGCCAATGACAAAATTTTGTGCAATGGATCTTGCATTCTATTTTTGCTCTAGTATTAAGGCATATAGTATCTTGCATAGATTAGGAAAGTGATATTACATATATCACTTGATAGACGTGAGTCGTGTAGAAAACAACTCTCAAATCTCACTACCAAATGATACGGGACATATATAGGATGTCTATCATGAGTCTTGGACCCGGTCCATATTATCTGTTCAGTCATATCATTTGTTAGGATTTGCTACAATTCTGTTAGATGGTTAGGATAAACTTCACACGTATGTAAAGTTCTGTTCAATCAAGGGTTTGTTAGGGTTTAGTTAAACTATAAGTATTCATTGTTCTTGTCATTATAAGGTAGCTTGGCTCATTTATGATTATCGTTTGTAGACAAGTAAGTCTTTTGGTTATTAAACCTTATTATTATTGATTATTATCATAGTTGTAACTCTTGTATTAGAGTTGTTTTCTTATTGATTTGGAGTGGATTCTCCTAGTTCCGGTTACTTTTCTATTTTACTTGCACTGTGCTATATAAGGTGGTATTCAGAGCAGGTTTTCCTACGTCTGTGAGGCCGCCTAGAAGAATCAGTCCAGGATTCCTGTGATCTCTAGGTTTCTATCAAAAAAAATTAACAAAAAAAAAATGCAGTTGAAGATTTTGATTCTTGTCTCCTTCAGTAAGTATCTCGTACACACTTCTGTTGTTCAATTTTATTTGGTTCAGGAACCTAGTTTGTTACTAGAGCGAAAGAAAGGAGGTCGTTAAGAAATAAGAAAATCATTTCATTTGATCTTCGTTTACAAAGTTGAACACAAGCAGTTCGTTAAATCTCATCTTCATAGTTGTATGCGTACTTCAGTTTGGGCAGGTATCTTCTACTACACATTTATTGTTCTCTGAACCATTTTGGATATACTTAAAGAACATGGGTATTTGATGCTTCTCAAGTATTATCAGATTTGAGTATCGTTAACCCTTTTTTTTTCTTTGTACGAGACGAAAACCCAAATCAATATCCAAGTTACAAAGAATTTTCGTTCTTCTGTTGCTTGATCTTTGAACTGTCAAGATTAACTTTGGCCCACTCAGTTGCAATAACAGTAAGAGTACCGTTATTGTTACTGTTTGAGCAGTAATCATGTTTACCAATCAGAACTTCTAATTGAATATTCAGAATGGACGGGAACCCTAGTACTAATGACCAGAGAAAGAATTTGTTCTGTGGAATTATTGATGGAAGTACTGTCTGCATTTTTATTATCGATGGTGGTTGCGAAGAAAATTTGGTGTCAGTACAAATGGTGGAATCGTTGGAGTGCGGACATGGATTGGTACCAGCATCCAGGATCAGATTAATTGTGTCAACATGGGACCGATTACTTGCATCGGTTTTTGCGGAGTTTCCGTTGTCATTCGGTAAGGTATATTATGATTCAATTATTTGTGAAGTAGTTGACATGGATACATATGATATTGTGTTGGGGAGACCATGGATGTCTGATGTTGGTGCGGTTCGTAGAAGTCTAGAAAATGCTTATGAGTTTAGTTGGGGGAAGGACAAGGTTATTTTAATACCATGTCCTAAACCAATTTGAAGATTCAATACCCATCAAGATTGAAAATACATGTCAAGCGGTTGTGAAAGGGGCTTGCAAAGGTCAGACAGTCAAACGAAAGAACTTACTGGTTGATGCTTTATCTATTGGGAATCATTATATAGATCCATTTTCTAAGTATTGTGAAGTGCAACCAATTTGTTTATCGGAGTTTATACATTTGAAGCCAGACACTAGGCAATAAGGAGAGCAATCGCCAAGTTCTTATCTGAATTTCAATTCGTTTTGTGAGCACTTGGTGATTCAAATGCACAATTCTAGATCAAGCCGTTTCAAAGAATGTGGGAATCTCAAGATCATTTCTTCTACTTGTCACTTCTAATATAAACTCGAGACGAATTTTTTCGCAGCAGGGGAGCCTGATACGGGATGTATATAGGATGTATATCATGAGTCTTGGACCTGGTCCATATTCACTACGCCATAATTGACCATTTTCGACGGACCAAATCTGTCAATAATAGAGATTATTGACAGACCCTGGCCATCAGACGGCCTGTCGTAATTTAAGGTGTCAAAAACCTTTTATGATGGTAAACAACTATCAATAACGATCCCCAATAAACGACGAACTTTAACCGTCAAGAATTACTGACGAGCTTCACTTGTCAATAAATTCAAATATTGAATTGCAAGTATTCATCTTCAATCGTATACAAAATTCTCATTGCTTTAATTGTAAATAGAAGTCATCTAAAAAACTAAGAACATTCAAAATTCAAAACAAATCATCATATATAATGAAAACCCAATCTCACGAGTATTCTTTGTTCAAGTAACATAAAAGAAAGGAGACAACATTCAAGGATTAAAAAAAAGACGACCAAAGACAACAGATGTCTCAAGCAGCTGCAATGCTGGTATCCTTCAGTCAGTTCTTCTATTTCTTCGACTTGGTGAGTTGAGCCTTACCACCGCAATTCTCTGCGAGAGAGGATAAACCCCTGACATTCCAATAACTCAATCAAACCCTTCCACTAGGATCTATTCGTAAATACCTTTCTGGTTGCTCCTGCTTCATGATACCCAATGCCTGAGTTTGTTGAAAATCCGTACTAAACAAACACAAATTGAAAGAATACAATGCACAATTACATACAACCAAAGACTAACATACGACCAAAGACTTACAACATTCGGTTGGCGCTTTTCATTTGCCGAATATATTCGAGGATGACATAACAAGAGGAACAAATTAAAGTTACTACGACAACTCGACAACTAAGTGTTTGTTCTTCGATGGCAATACCTATAGGATGCGAACATCAAGAACATCCACAGTTTTCTAAGTTGTGATACCAGAGAAACTCTATCTCGATATGTAACTAAGCTATGTTCATCTCCATATGTAACCCCAATTAAGAATATCCATAGAAACTTAACATTTAGTATGTGTTTAATGAAATTGACCAATTAGCGTAAAATCAAGTCGGGAAAAAATTGGCGAAAAATAAACACACTATCATATTTCCATAATGGGTATAAAGTAAGACCAATTCATATGAATCTATGAGCTACGTCCATCTATCCCCCAACTTAGAGAAACTTGAATAAAACTTGTTAAACTAAGTATGTGAAATTGGGGAAGAACAACGTACATACCAGTAATGTCCAATTGGACTAACAAATCCAAAACCAAACCCACTTGTGAGAGCTTCTCTTTTCCAATTGACCTTGAATTTTTCATCCTCATCGTCATCATCCTGTTACAAAATCAATCAACCATCAAAAACAAAGGCCAAAAAAACCCAGTTGACCAATTGAAAGAACAAAATCAGTAGAAATACTTACATGGGTTTTTTGATGTGGTTCTACTTCTACTTTTATCCTTCTAGAATGAGTGATTCTCTGAGCAGCAATATCTCCGATTCCCCATAGAATACCAGAACTGATGATTTGGGTCTTAACTAGATGAATAGTTAAACAATTCTGATACAATTCCAAGCCTTCAACATCACAACAACTTACAATCTTACAATTCTCAGAATTTGGTAATTTTGATTTTTTAGGGATCCATAGTTGAAAGTTGGAATCATTCAGAAAGTTACAACTTACAAGTTAAGATGTTTCACATGACAGATATTCATCATTTGATAGCTAAAGAATATTTGATGTTATCATGCATCAAGAGTTTGGATACTCACCATTATCTGCTTTAAAATTTATAAACAACACTCATAGCTACTTCAAATGGGTACTCCCACATAGCTCGATCACTTTCTTGCTTTCGGAGAAGATCCTGCAAATATTTCTGCAACCAAAAATTTGAGCACTTAGTTAAGTATACAAGCATAACAAGAGAACAAACACACTGATACGAGTACATAATGAAACTAAAGACTCAACCAATTGAATTTCTCAAGTTTTGTTTGCCTTTCGCTATCTGGCATCAAATCTGGGAGGAACGAAACGAAAGAGTGTTTTGCAACAAAGAGAAAACAGTAGAGAGGGTTATTATTATAGTAAAGGCTTCCTTATTTAGTTGGGCGAAAATTCATGAATCCTTTAAACAATTTAAGTTTGTGGATTTCATGCACGATTGGAGGGTGTTTAAATAGTAACTAGGTTCAAATTGTTTTAGGGGAAATCATTCCATTGTTGTAATCCCCCTTATTTTGTTTGAGCTATCTTGTTTGGGTGTTTGTTTGTTGGTCCTTTTAAGTGCTATCTCAGCACTTCATTATGAATGAATTTTATCTTTTCCAAAAAAAACTGGATAAATAGAGAAGCGAGGATACTAGCAACACACATTATATGACCTTGAAAAGAACAATAATTTCTTTAATGATATGATACCACCACCGTTTGGAAGGAAAAAACCATTCGCTGATTAAGTATGTAATAACATAGCAGACGCAACACATTTATAAGATATTTTACCTCTTCATATTTTCTTCTCAGGCTTTTGCTAATGTTCCCATCGGTTTCCTCTTATTGGTCCCTCATTCTGTAGTAAGATGAAACTAGGCCGACCCCATAATCCTCTTCTAGTTATATAAGATTGAACTCCATCAACCTGCAAAGAAATCAACAACAAAACAAAGGAACAACAAACAAGATTATGCTATACCATAATATATATGAAGATAAGAAAAAATATGCAGGAAAACGACTATCAATTGGGTAAGCTTAACATGTTTTACCTGTTATAAATATATCCACAGAATGCAACAAGAAAACTATGAATAGCAGTAATATATACTACGAATGTACATACCGAAACAAGGCAAAAACACTTCAATGAGTTTCCATCCCATAGTGAACAACGCTTTTTCAAAGCATAGAACTCCTGTAAGACAAAAATAATAACATAAAGCAACGACATCACGCTTCAGCAAGATATGCAATGTGAGTAGTTGATAAATAGACAAAATAGTAGGTTAACAGACAATGCAACTTTCATAGAGAAGTCACAGCTTTACCTGCTCAACGTACTTACCTTTGAAACTACCAACATGCTTGGAAATATTTAGTAGACCTCATTAGTGGATTCCGACTCAAACAAATATGTTGAGAAAACACAAGAAATTATTCAGCTGAAATGAACATACTATGAGAACCAAGGTCATCTGACCAAACTATGTGAAGTGAAATAACCGCATATAAGGTAACGATTCATAAATGGGCTTCTGCTGGAAACCACACAGCTGTCTGTCATGTATATTGAGATAGAATAACATGATGAAAACTGTAGCGCTTGTAAGAACATGATCATGAAAAATAGAATAGAATAGGATATTATAACCCAAGGAATGTGCAGATTAATTCACCTGATGGTAAAGCTACAGAATGAGATTCCTTGCTTCAGGTGTCAACCTTGCCTCTTCGGGTAACTTTAAGTGATTCTGATGGTAAAGCTACAAGTACCAAGTCATAATCCATGCCATAACCTTTCATCAGCAACAATTCTGGAGCTATGTAATCTGGCGTACCTACAGTTTAAAATGCCTTGAAGATATAAACAATAATATGTTAGTGTGACCTAAAAAAATGCCAAAGAGAACCCATGTACAACATAACAAAAAGTTTAATCTCTAGAAATAAATTTGCAACATAACTCGAGCTATTTAATATCTTCAACAAGAAACGGAGAACCAGTATGAGTTCAATTTAGGTCAAAATCGAAAGTGTATCAAATATGAAAAGATTTCATGGGTAATAGAGATTAAGATGTTCAGATTACAAATCTAAAATTGGATTTCTAACCAAGATTAAGAATAGAGTGATAGATTGATATTCATAGATGAGTTTTAAAAATAATTGAGAAAATCTAGTCGAGATTTTTGAGAAACTTTTTAATCAAAATGAAGACAATGATCAAATTGTTATATATTTGATCCGTAATTATGAATCAGAAAAGAGACTCTCATCGAAATCAAGAAAATTAGATTTTCATGAAACGGTAACTTAACAAGTAGAAAAAACTAAAATCATAAGGAGAGATTAAGCTTATCTTCATACCAAATCCGGTAGGTTCTAACTGAAATTCAGATTGAAATAAAGCTCTCAGAACGAAATCAAATCCCACCACGAGTAGAGAAATTAAAATCTAGGTTTCATTTTTTTTTCTTTTGGAGGAGCTCGAGAAGAGAGATGAATGAATCGAAAAATGATTTTAGATTTTTTTCTCTTATTTGGATGGGTTCCATTTATGCCTGTCAAAAATGAAGCCCAGTAAATACTTCATTACATTATATTATTTCGATAGCCTTGGCCTATCAAAAATGAGTTGACATGCCTTCCATGTCAATTTTCTCAAATGGCCCCGTCAAAATCTACCAGTTTTGGCGTAGTGATTGTCTCTTCAGTCATATCATTTGTTAGGATTTGCTACAATTTTGTTAGATGGTTAGGATAAACTTCACACGTATGTGAAGTTCTGTTCAGTCAAGGGTTTGTTGGGGTTCAGTTAAACTATAAGTATTCATTGTTCTTGTCATTGTAAGGTAGCTTGGATTAACTCATTTATGAGACAAGTAAATCTTTTGGTTATCAAACCTTATTATTATTGATTATCTTGAATTATTGATTGTTATCATAGTTGTTACTCTTGGATAAGAGTTGTTCTTATTGATCTGGAGTGGATTCTCCTAGTTCCGGTTACTTTTCTATTTTTCGTCCGCTGTCCTATATCACCAAAGGTTGTTCCTTATTACTGATTCCTATAAACTTACACAACTAAATTTGCTTGGACCGTAGTATTTGATTTTAAGAGAAAAGTACCAGGATGTTAGCATGTGTACATAAGTAACCGAATTTCTACTCATGACAACTTGGCCTAAGCCACTTAAACAAGACTAAAGATTAAAATCCGTTGGAAGCATTGATTTGGTATTGGATGATGTAGATTATCACATCTTATTTTTATTGGCAAACGAAAATCTAATTAATTAATCCATTATGTGAAGGAGCTTCATTTCTAAAAAAGAGAGGTTCACTTGTTTGTTTCTTCTTAAAAATATCCTTGGCCAATAAATTTAACTCTTGTTTTCATTGTTTGCAGTGCAATGTTGTTAAATTGCTTGGTGTTGTCCTCAACACAGCTCAAACATGACCAGTGACGGAGCCATACATTTTCTCAAGTGGGGGCAAATTCACATTTTAATTGATTTTGTATCGGTTTTTAAGTAAAGATGTAAGTTATAAAATATTTTAATTAAACTAAAGAAAGTAATTTTTATTGTTTTTCATATTTATGCATGTATTTGATACATTTTATCGATTTAGTTTATAATTTTGCCCCATTAAGTAAAGTTTTAATTTTATCATACATATTTGCCCCCGCATGACACATAATTTACAAAAATGTCAAGCCAAATTTGGTCAAGTTGTAAAATCAAGTGGGGTTGGCGGACCCATTTGTCTCCATTTCTCTCATGGCCATTTGACTTACCAATGAAAAAGCTCGAAAAAAATGGTTGGATCAATTGCTGATCCTAATATCTCTGCCTCGTGCAGTCATGTTAGATTGTTTTGTTTTTTACGGCCGAAACATGGCTATTTATAATATATTTTTTGAGTCAATGGTGATATTAATAATATATAATATATTTTATATGGTTGGTTTGGTTTGGTTGTAAAGGTTGAATAATCTAAACCGTAAGGTGATATTATAATATATTCCATGAGTCAATGGTGATATTATAATATATTTTTTTGAAAACAACTCTTGCTTGCCAGGCATACTTGCAATATGTCGAGCTCTCACTTGAAGTGTACTTGATTATATATGTTTATCCGGGTAGATTGGTCTGAAAATTTTGAAACGTCGTCAATAAGACATGAATTGGGAGGGAGTCAGAAATAAGTTTGCCTGTTTTGTGTGTTTCGCGAGGAGGGCAGTTCAAGTGGCTTGTAACAGAAAAAAGAAGCTTTAATAAATAAATCAAGAAAATTCTTGGCTTGCCAATAGGGTTATTCTTTTCTTTTTTTTATTAGAGAGATTAAGGCTTTTCTGCATGTAAGTCTCTACTCTAGGAGTATATATTTGACACAAGGATACCACACTTGTATTCCATATCATCTCATCTCTCTCTCACTCAATAAATTATAATATCCCATACTTCCATGGCTGCTGCTAGAGAATTAGTAAGCGATGATCATCAGGCTATGATATCGTCAGGTCTTGCTAAGGTGGAATCAAAGTTGGAAGCAAACACTAGTATAACTACTGCTATAAGTTACAAAAATGACGAAAAAAAACATAAAGCTTCCCCAAACCCATCATCATCTTCATCAACTAATCCTTTTCAACATCCAGGTTCATGTTTATTCTTGTCTGTATATCTATCTATATAGAAAATTGTTGGCTGATTTCTCCAAATTATTACCTGTATTTGCTGAGCTTTCTGATCATGTGATCCAACATTTCTTATTGGCACCAGAAGAAGATACTACTATCAATAGTACTACTGCTGCTACAGAGATTCTAGCTGCAAACACGGAACGGACTCCATCATCTGATAATCAGGAGATCACCGAGGTGATAACTTATGATCATAATGATCAGATAGAGAAATCTGGTAAGCTGATACATATCGATACTGATAAATAATAAAATATAGAACAGAAAACGTGACGTTATATTTGATTTAGATTTATTATTTTGTTAATTTTTGTTATGTTTAAGCTGAAGATGGTGGTCAGGTGATGAGTACAGATGTTTTGGATGGATACAAAGAGCTATACGAGGCAGCAATGAAGGGTGACTGGAAAGTGGCTCGTAAGTTCTTGCAGAAGTATCCCGAAGCGATTACAAAAGTGATTACTAGTGATTCAAGAACAGTTTTGCATGTAGCTATATGTAATGGGAATCTCAAGTTTACAAAGAGATTTTGAAACTTATGCCCGCTGAAATCCTTGAGTATAAAACAGGCGTTACCGGTTATACAGCGCTTCATTATGCTGCTGTGTGTGGATACGCTGAAGCTGCTAAGGTGTTGGTAAACAAAAACCGTAAACTGACTCAGATAGAAGATAGCTCTAGAAGGATACCACTTTTCTTAGCTATAATATCAGTTACAGGTAGGCAAAGAGGGACAGTGGAGTATCTTTATTCGGTGACTAGACACCAACACCCAAGTCCTTTCTCTGGCAACCGAGGTGATTCTCTGTTGCATCACACGATTGATGCTGGTTATTACGGTACGTGTACAAAAACATCTGAAGACATTGAAACATAATGCCGTTATTTTGTATGTTTGATAGCATAATTGGTTTCTACCATGACTTAATAAACTCGTTACTTGCAGATATTGCATCATCTCTTGTCCAACGATTTCCAGAACTGGTTATTATTCAGACAAAGAAAGTCCAAACAAGTGCGATGAATAAAATGGCAGAAAGACCGTTTGAATTTGCCAGTGGAGCCAAGCATACAGTCTGGCACCGCCACATCTATCCAAGTTAGTTGATCACTATCCTAACTTTGCATCTATTTTGGCTCATATAATTATCTTAATGTGGGTGGCATGACAAATACAGTGGTTAAAGTGGACATAAATACTGCATACGGGTTTGAAACCAAGGAAAGACTTCCTCAAAGCTTGGAAGGCACCAACGGAGACGAAGAGAACCCAGTTGAAAGATCTGAAAGGTCCTTCAGAGACGAAAAAAACCAACCCGAGACTTCTGAAAACACCGATGGAGATGAAGCGGAACTGTCCAATTGGATAGAAGTTGGATATATGATAATTGCATGTGTCCCCATAATAATTGTTGGGGCTATTATATGTGTCACCATCTTTGCCATATGGATAATTCTAAGCTCAATTTTTCACATGATCAAGTTCCTGGTTTTCCTTGTGCGCTGCATCATACCATGGTCACCAGGTTTTTTCCCTTCCCTTTGGAGAATCAGTTTTTATTTTTTTCTTTTGTTTTTTTCATTATGTTAGTTCGGCCGAAGGACAGAGATTGATGATAATTTGCAGTTTATATAATGAATACCCTTCGATTCTGATTCCCTTTTAACAATTTTTAGATATCTTTGTTATGCATTTGTTAAGTTAATTTTTGTCATGAAATTGATGAACCTTTAAAGTTAGATATTAACAAAGCAATGTGATTTGTTAAATAGTCCCATATTTTCATGTATTTATGCATTAGTTAGGCCCGTGGATTTTTAATAACATGACTAGCATGTTTGTCTCTGGTAAATCTCTGGCTGCTATGTTGCTTCATGTATTTATCTATCTTCTAAATGCGAATAACATGACTTATACAGTGGTTAAAGTAGAAAAAAATTCCCAAAGCACCAATGCAGATGAAGAGAACCCTATGGAAGGCAACAATTCCCAAAGCTTGGAAGGCACCAATGCAGACGAAGAGAACCCTATGGAAGGGACCAATGCAGACCAAGAGAACCCTATCGAAAGATTTAAAGGTTCCGAGGAAAAAATCCCACCCGAGAGTTCAGAAGATAAGGAAGGAGACAAAGAGAAACTGGACCACTGTATAAACGTAGTACTACAGTCGATCGTTCCCTTCATAATTTATCTCATAGTCGGGTACTTCTTTATTTTCCTTGTGCGCTTCATCTGGTCACCAGGTATTTTTCTTCCCTTCGGAAAACACCCTCAGCTTAATTTTTTTTTAATTAGTTTATCGGAAAATGGGTCATTTGTCCAAATATTTTTAAAAACCTGGTTCAAATGGACGAGTAAAAATTAGTATGGATGAAATGGACAAACAAAATATAGCAAGGATGAAACTGAATTTACATCCAGGCTATTTTTGTATTTTTGCCCATTTAAACAGTATCAAAATCTAGATGTCTTTTTCACCCAGGATTTGTTGATTTTGGTCTTTTTAACCAATTTTGTGTTATTTTAATTAGGTCCAAGGAAAAAGATCAAGTATTTTTCTTCCCTTTTGATTTTGACTTTTTTAAACAATTTAATTGATTTTTAAAATGCATTTGGTAACGTATTGCATTGTACGATCTTTTTTCACGAAGAAATTGATGAACTTAATATGAATTTTTTAAGTTAGATATCAACGTGTAGTATCAGGAAAATACGACGTTTCCATGAATTATATGAACGCACTGTCTGTAAGCTGCACCATCTGATCACGTGATTATTTTTCTGAAGAAAAAGTATTTGATGATCATAAAACGGTTGTTCTGGTTTTGTGTTTTAGTGACTCGTATCAAACAAGTACGAAAACAATTATATGATGACAAGGTGAAACACAAACAAGCAAAAGCCTTTGTTGAAATTATGTTCACAACACTTAAAGAAAGAATGAGCAAGGTAGAAGTAACAGAGTTTTTTGGACGATCCAACATCATGAAGATGGCTATAAGGCACGGAAGTGTAGAGATTGTGGAGGTGTGTATAAAACTCTTTCCATACATAATTTGGACTCAATTAGCGGGACAAAATATGATACAAATGGCTATCGCTGAACGAAATGAAACAATTGTGGATCTTTTATGTAACGAAAGTGGAAAAAATAAAATAGATCTAGTTTCTAGATGTGATGAAAAGGATAGCACTATCTTGCATTATGCTGCCAAGTTGGCGCCTTCTGTTCGACTTAATTCGGTCTCTGGTGCATATCTTCAGATGCAACGCGAAAAGCAGTGGTTTCTGGTAAGGGAATACTGACTGACTACTTAATCTTATTTTTTTCGGAAAATGGGTCATTTGTCCAAGAAAAATTAAAACACGGTTCAAATGGACGAGTAAAAAAATTTATGGGTGAAATGGACAAAAAAGAAAATAGCAAGGATGAAACTGGATTCATCGGCTTAAACTTAAAAAAGCAAGGATGGCTGGATGCATCCTGCGTAAAATAAAAATAAGAAAAAATATTTGAAAATGGACATGATGAAGCTGGTTACATCCCGCTTATTTTAAATTTTTGTCGATTCATGATATCTAAATCATTTGTCCTTTTCACCCATGAAATTTTGATTTTGGTCTTTTTAACCAATTTTATGTATTTTATTTCGGAGCATTAACAGCTGCTATAGTATTCCATGATTAATTTTTTTAACTGTTTATAATTTAAAACATTTAGTTCTATTTCCCCTGAAATATTTTTTTTTTTTTTTTTGTTCATTTCCCAGCTTTCCTAATTATTTCAACCATCTTAATGTTTGATGTTTCCTTTCCTCAAAAAATTAAAAAATTTACGCAGTTTGTATATTAATTTTATAATCGCAAATGCGTTTCAATTGTGCGTATTTCTTTGTGAATTACTTCATCATTGTCGAGTACTTTAACTTCTATGTAAAATCGTTCAGGGGGTGGAGAACATGATTCCGGAGAAAGATAGGTATAAGAGAAATAACAATGGGAGACTGCACATAATATATTTACAAACGAACACAAAGAGTTAAAGGAAAGTGGAGAGAAGTGGCTTAAGGATACATCTGGATCGTGCATGGTAGTAGCTGCTCTCATTGCTACTGTAGCATTCGCTTCGGCGTTTACTGTTCCTGGAGGCAATATTAGTGGTGATAGTAACATCAGTAACAACGGCATCCCAGTTTTCTTAGGACAGAGTTCATTTATCGTCTTCGCACTAGCAGATGCCCTGGTTCTGTTCTCCTCGATCACATCAGTATTAATGTTTTTGGCCATTTATACTTCCCGGTATGCAGAAGCTGATTTTCTTACATCCTTGCCAAATAAGATGGTAATAGGACTTGCAACTCTGTTCATAGCTATTGCAAGTGTATTGGTAGCTTTTGGAGCATCACTATTTATCGTGCTTGGGACGATATTCCGGAGGGTTTTGATTCCTATTGTGGTGTTTGGTTGTGTTCCCGTGATCTTGTTTGCATGGTTGCAGTTACCATTGTTTTTTGACATGATTCATTCCACATACTTGGGAAGCTTGTTTCGAGAACATACATATATCTCTAGCCTGCAGCTAAATTCAAAGAAAGATAACCTGGAGAACCACTACAATAAATTACTGACATTTGTCGAGGGTTTTGGAAACATCCATTTTGAAAAGTTCGTTCCTAGAAAGTTTCAACGTTTACCTACACTCGGTTAATTTTTAACGACATTTTGCAAAAGAGCTGTAAAACCCTCTGCAGAGATACCATTGTTTGGATAGTTGCAGAGTTACCATTGTTTCTTGACATGATTCGTTGAACATACTGGGCAAGCCTGTTCCTGGAACATACATAATATATCTCCAGCCTACAACTACATGCAAATGCAAAGAAACAGAACTGACCAGAGAATGCATCCCAATAGTACATCTTGTCCAAATTGAACTTTAAAAGCGATTGTTATCACATTTTCATATTCATAATTATTGTGTTATGATTACAGATTTATTCATTATCGGTTTGTTGCACTAAATATTAGAGGTCATAGTCAAGCGGATTCTAAGGATGAGTACCTGCTTATGGAAAAAACAACTTCATGTATAGCTTTTATTATTTTGCGAAATAATAATTGATCATTTTGGTCCAACATATATATCAAAACCAACTGAAGCAGATGTTAGAGAAATATTAAAGCAAAACTACGATAAGGAATTTCCAGGAATGTTAGGTAGTCTTGACTGCATGTGTTGGGTATGGACAGGATGCCCTACCTATTGTCGCTAATTTTGATTGTTGGATATGAAACACTTTCTTTTTTATGTTCTTGTTCATAAAATGATATAAATGTTAAATCGCATCTGTTTGAAGATTGAAAGTATGAAATCCTCCCCAAAGTACATTTAAAATCAACGACAATCAATACAGTCATGGGTATTATCTTGAACATGAAATCTATTCATAATGGTCATCTTTAGTTTAAGCTCACAGTCATCCCCATGACGATTTTCATCGTTCATTTAGGTATTTTAACAATAGGCAAATGACGACTGAATTGGATTATTTTGTATCACCGAAATATCAAATGTGCATGTGATTTCATTTTAATTCATTATTGATTTTCCCAAATAATGATAACATATAGATTTTTCACTCCGATTTCCATAACAACGTTAACACGTACAAAATTACTCTTTGCTACATACAAAGTATGGCTTAACTGATGGTCTTCCATCTACTTGGAAGATGACACAGTGGAGGATCCAAGATATTCAGCCACATGTGTTTTTTTTTTGGGCAAATTAATGTTTGGTCCTGTTTTAGATGGTCCCAAGACCATTTGATCTAGCGGGAAAAGGCGTTTCCTGTTTGGTCAATAATTATTTGAAAATATAAAATAGACAAATATACCTTTTTGTACTATTTTAGCATTAATTTTCCTGAATTTTCTATTTCCATAATTTTTCAAGTTTATGCTCTCTGATGGACTTCGAACTTCCTACTTATTTTCCTTTACGAGTTCCTTCCGTTTAACGAGTTATTAGGTGTTTGGTAATGCTTTTTGTATATTCGAGTTCATTCTTAAAAATGAACACACGACAAAAAATTCATTATTATGAACAAAAATCAGATTTCAGTCTTTCAAATGAACACCCAATCAAAGTTCATTATTATGATTAAAAATCAGAGTTCATTCTTTCAAATGAATACCCAATCAAATTTCATTATTATGAACAAAAGCCAGAGTTCATTCGTAAAAATGAACAACTACGAAAAACAAACTAATTAAAACCTAGAAAAGAGTACATTCTTTAAAATGAACAAAAAATAAATAAAAACAACAACAACAAAGTTCATTCTTTCGAATGAGCACCTAATAAATCAAGAACTAAAACAAAATTCATCCTTTAACATGAACAAAAAAAAAAAATCAGATTTTGTTTTTGCGAATGAACACCTAATAAAAACATCTAAAAATAGAGTTCATTCTTTAAATCTTCATTATCTTCATCCTCTTCTTCATATTCGACAACAACAACAGTGGCAGAGAAGAAGAACTCAAAAAATCTTCATCGTCCATCATCATCCACTTAGAAAAGACGCAATAAGAGAAATAATTTTCATCATCGTCGTCAAATTCTGTTAGGGTTCCGACCCTAACTCGTCATAAGCCCATGGCTAGAACTCAACTCTAAAACCGGTCTACAAGTTGAGGGATCCCATTGACTTATAAACTACCCAATTAAGACCCATCTTACCAATGTGGGACTAAGGTCCCAACATCTTCATCATCGTCGTCTTCATCATCTTCATAAGAAAAAAGAAGAAAAAAAAGAAGAGAAAGTAAATATGAAAAGAGAGGAGAGAGAAAAAAAATCTTAAAATAAATCACTTCTCTGTTAATAATTGAGTATATATATGGTCCCAAAGGTATTTACGCCACTACCCAAAAGACAATTACATCATCAACGTCATCTCGTGTGGGTATTGTCTACCTAGGACCAAACAACAATCTATATTTTAAAAAAGGACCAAACATACAGTTGACTAGGCCAACAAACCCTATTATATTATTTCTAGGACTATATGGTAGTTTCTACTTATTTTTTCACTAATTTCATGTTTATCGGGAAGAAAATCCCAGGAAACATCTCGCCACTCGACAATTTTTACATGTTGTAGCTATAAATCTCTGTATATTTGTATATTGTAATTTTAGTAATCTTTTGAGAAGCTCACTATCACATTAAGGCACGGTAAAGCAGTTTCCAAGTTACTGACTAATCAAACAAATGAAGCTAAAAATTAATGTTGTAGTAGAAATAGAATATGGAACAAACAGAAGGATGAGAACTCTTATTCATTAGAGATAAGTTACAAATTACATAGGTTTAAGCCTATATATATAGGCTATGAGGTAAACCCTGGTTAGATCTATATGGGCCACACATACATGGGCTCAAGGCCCTATAACACTCCCATTTGTGCGGTCCAATATTAATGCTTTATATGTAGTGCTTCACATATAGTGCTTCGAACGTAGTTCTTCAAATGTAGTTCTTCAAAAGTTTATTGCCTCATTAAAACCTTTCCAGGAAAACCCAGATGGACAAAACCTGAACTAAGGAGAAAGAGTACAATATTACGAAAACTTAGACAGAGTTGAACTCGCATATGTTGCCTTATTAAAACCTTGATAAGGAAAAAACCGGTGGGATAAAACCTTGAGGAAGGGAAAAGAGTACAACGTGATAAGTCCGAAAGTATGCCTTTGCTGATTACCCATACATAATATTGATAAACACCTAGTATTGGTACACAATAGTAGTATCAATACTACTAGTTGACTTGTGCCTCCTTGCCTTAATGGGAAAGATAATGTCAGGAAAGACATAATGATTTCAATAGGATTCTAACCAAAAATACTACTCCATTCACATTTTTGATTATAAGATTAATAATCTAGATAAAAGATTGATTTTTTTTTTTGGAATTTGGATAAAAATTCCCCTAAAAGAAGCTGACAAAAAATCCAATAATCTCATTTTGGAACTTAGTTTGGGAAATGAGTCCATTCAAAGATATGCTTGATATACACGAAATTTCAAATGAGTAATGATTTCAACTTAAATGTAAAAACCAACTTTTCTGTGATAATTATTAGATAGATAGAAAGAAAAAGATCAGAGAAGAGAAAAAAGAGATACCTTTTCCAATGCTTTTGGTTGTTGTTGATTCTGTACTAGTCATGTTCCTCCTCCTCCTGCAGCAGCAGCAGCTGCAAGTCTAGTACTACCACTGGTGTTATGATGGTTTTGATGAAACTCACTGCTTTCCATTTCTACTAGTTATTTTTGGTGGTCAAGAAATTGATTAGATGACTTTTTACTGCTCATGGGAGATTCTGGTTCCAATTGAAACTCATCTTTATGGTGATTATTATTGTATAAAAATGTGTTCTGCCCTGATCCTCATCAGTACTTTCTGTACTAGTCATGTTCAGAGATACCTTTTCCAATGCTCTTGGCTGTTGTTGATTCTGTACTAGTCATGTTCCTCCTCCTCCTGCAGCAGCAGCTGCAAGTCTAGTACTACCACTGGTGTTGTGATGGTTTTGATGCAACTCTTGCTTTCCATTTCTACTAGTTATTTTTGGTGGTCAAGAAATTGATTAGATGACTTTTTACTTGCTCATGGGAGATTAAGGTTCCAATTGAAACTCATCTTTATGGTGATTATTATTGTATAAAAATGTGTTACCTACTGATCCTCATCGATTACTTTCTGTACTAGTCATGTTCGAGAGATACCTTTTCCAATGCTTTTGGTCGTTGTTGATTACGTACTAGTCATGTTCCTCCTCCTGCACAGTAGCCATTTGCAAGTCTAGTACTACCCATTTGGTGTTGTGATGGTTTTGATGCAACTCACTGCTTTCTATTTCTACTAGTTATTTTTGGTGGTCAAGAAATTGATTAGATGACTTTTTACTGCTCATGGGAGATTCTGGTTCCAATTGAAACTCATCTTTATGGTGATTATTATTGTATAAAAATGTGTTCTGCCCTGATCCTCATCAGTACTTTCTGTACTAGTCATGTTCAGAGATACCTTTTCCAATGCTTTTGGCTGTTGTTGATTCTGTACAAGTCATGTTCCTCCTCCTCCTGCAGTAGCAGCAGCTGCAAGTCTAGTACTACCACTGGTGTTGTGATGGTTTTGATGCAACTCACTGCTTTCCATTTTCTACTAGTTATTTTTGGTGGTCAAGAAATTGATTAGATGACTTTTTACTGCTCATGGGAGATTCTGGTTCCAATTGAAACTCATCTTTATGGTGATTATTATTGTATAAAAATGTGTTCTGCCCTAATTCTCATCAGTACTTTCTCGTCCTGATTTTGAACTTCTCTGTAAATTACAAACAATAATCAAGCCAAAACCCATGTCCCAAAACACCAAATCATGACTATTTAATCACATTACAGATGAAAATAATGAACAAGATATGGTCAAAGAGAGTAGTACTACTTACTCCTTGAGTAGCAGTAGGCTGGAAGCTCATTGGCCCTGAAGGAAACATTTCCAGTATTGCAGCTAGTCTTGTTGTATAAGAAGCTGCAATAATCATACAAACACCTCAGCTCTATCTTGAAAGGGAAAAGAGCTCTATCTTGAGCTCCATCGACACCTCATCTCCATGCTGTAACTTTCAGCTGGCTCTCACCAACTATATGCAAACCTGTGTACTCTCTCCATCGACTTTCAACATCAATTCAGCTTCCCCATATCCCATGAAGAAATTGGCGGCTCAATATTTTGAAAGTGTTACGAGGGAGATTCCTTCCAAGTTTTCCATGACTAACAGAGATGCATTCCTATGGAAAAGTAACAAGCTAGACCATGCAATTGATTACTTGAAGGCCATCCCCATTGCTGGGCTGAACCAAACCATTAATTAGGCCTCGCTAGTTCAGATCTATAGCCCAATATCGACTTGGCATACCACTCTTTGCTGAGGATAGTGTATGTGTCTGTTGTAAACGTGACATGGATACATTCGGGGATCATGCGCTCCATTGTGCCAGCGAAGTCGGTCTCAAGTTCCGTCATGATTTAGGTAGGGATGTTATTTTGGACGTTTGCTACAGAGCAGACGTCGCAGATAGAAAGGAAGCGGCCTTGGGCTTTATATCTAATGACTCGGCGTCAAAACCTGCAGACATACTTGTTCATAATTGGGAGAATGAATCAGATGTGTGTTTTGATGTCACTGGGGTTTCGCCCTTCTCAGTAGGCGGCATTTGTAATTTTACACCGGGGCAATGCCGCCATCTCTACAGCCGTGACTCGAAAGAGAAACAAATACTTAGACGTATGTACATCCCATGGTTATGGTTTTGGTGTTTTGGCGTTCACGACTTTGGGTGAACTTGGTGAAGATATGGTCGTCTTGTTGAAGATATTGAAGAACCACTTAGTTAACTATGATGCTAATAATAAAATAGGTGGTTCTCTCTTTCATAGGGTAGGTTTGGCTATCCAGAAAGGAGTCGGAGCGCAGATTGTTGCCCGTTTTTCCAACCATTCATGTATAAACTCTTCTCTTCTTTTCAATAAAAGCCCTCTGTGGCAATCTTTTATAAAAAAAAAAAAAAAAAAAATTGTATTTAAAACTAATTTTTGAAATATGTCTATTTTCATCATTAACTACATCACCAGAACTTTAAAATACAAGTTTACCAAACAGAATTTGCAGTTTGTTAATTGCACAATACTTTTTAAATTATAGTTTACCAAATATCATGTCGATTTATTTCCACGTCACAACACAACAATGCACAACATAGCACAATAGATAAGCACTCTTCTAAAACTCACGTCCATACCAAACTAGTCTTATACTCCCTAGTCCCACTAATAAGTGACCTAGTTACTTTTAGATTTTGTCCCACCATTAAGTGGCCTATATCACTAAACAAGGAGATATTTCTAAAATTATCCTTTTAATTGATTATAAGAAATATAAGAAATACGCATAATTTGATAGTCATGTTTATATTCGTTACGTAGGTGTTTTAAAATGCTTTTCAATGGTATGAAGTTTGCGAACATCCGTGGTGTAGTTTGAGAGATAAATCACTTCAAAATTTCACTATTTAAGGGTATAATTGTAAAAAGTGTTTAAAAATACTTTCCCCCTTGTTTGCCTTAAAAATTGTGCAAACTTGAACTAGGTCACTTAATAGTGGGACGGAGGGAGTATTTGCCAAGTTATCCATACTGTAAAGTGGAAACGAAGACCATGAAACTATTGGGCCAAAGTTGAATCCAACTAAACCAACCAGGCTTAGGCCTAGAAAACGGAAACTAGCCTGCTGAGGTGTATTGTTTTGTATCCCCACTTCCCAGAAATATCTCCAATCGGATTTCATTTCACTAGTTAGAATTGTTTCTCTCTGCTTTTCGAAATTCCATGGAATCCTGCAAAATCATCTCTTCATCTCCAATTTCGAAGCTCCGACTCCCGGAATTCCCAACTACAACTAAACAAAAATCACTGGTTCGTTAATCCTTCATCTCTTAATCCACTTTCTAGAAAAAAAAAATTTGGTTACTTATTTCAATTTCTTCTTCTTCTTCAGTTTCTCTGCTTGAAATTTGTCTGTTTTTTTCAGAAATTAAATCGGCAAAATTACAACATACAATGTCATCGAATCATCACCAGAGCTTCTTCTTCTGGGTCTGATTATAATGGATTTTCACTCTCACCCAGTAGGTTTTTTTAGAGAAGAAGAGGTATGTTCAATCTCAAACCCTAAAACGTTACATTGGGTTTTTGGAATATGAATAAATGTTTAATTTGATGGAATAACAGGCTATTGGAGCTGAATATGGAGAAGGGTTTGAAACATTGACCACATGTCCATTGAAAATTGATGTGGTAATAATACTCAATTGATAGTTTATTTTTTACCTTCTGAATTTTAACTAGAATTTCATGGAGTAATTTTTGTATTTTGTTCAAGAATTTCTTGAATGACAGAATGCAAGAAGGATTCTTGCAAAGAATTCGGTATGCTATGAAGCCTGATGAAGTTTTTGAACTTACCTTCTTGTGGGATAATGGGGTGGTAAGTCAATTGCATTTTGTGACTATACTTGGAGCGCATGACTTGTAGTTGTGTATCACACAGTGGAGTCAGAGCTTAAGTTGTAGACATATTTCTTATTGTGCAATCTCATACAATTTTATGTTATCTTCAGGGGTTGAAGTTAAATGCATGGGATTAGGTTGCCTCCTAAGAGGGTATGTAATTTGTTATCGTAATTTACCTTACAATGGAAACAGAACAACAATTACTCGTAATTAGATATATTTGCTGTTTTTATTAGCGGGTTACTTTCTGGCTAATTTTTAAGCCTTTATGGTCAGTAATATTAGAAATTTTGATTTGTTGAGGCTCTGATACCATGTTGGAAATTGAAATGTTTTGAAGTTCTGAATAATATTTGCAGAGGTATACGAGCATTGTGATGTTGCTCGTATAGAGCTCCTAAAACTCTAGTTAGTGAAGGTTGTGAAGCAAGACTTTTGATTTTGAAGTTTCTAATTGTATTGATCGATTCTTGCTTGCTTGAATACAAATGAGTTTACATCGTGCCTATTTTATAGGCTTGCATAAACCGTCATTACAACATCCAGTTTTATCTAGAAATTTCGTATCTAAAAAGTTCACATGCAACAGACTTAAGAAACTTGTTCACATTACAACCGGCTAGTACATTATCTTAATGTGTTGTTTATCAAAACCAATGAAAGTATTCGATTTATTTATTTGTGTTGATGGTAATTCTTAATGTGTTAATAAATTATGAAAGTATTTGATTTATTAATGAATTCGGTAGGTGAGTGAGAAACTGGTTCAAACCCTAAACAAATGTGCTGCACGTGAGCACTTTATAGATTCGAGAGATCAATATGTACAAGTCCGGCCTAAACCAAGAAATGGCCATTCCAGACTTGCTTCGGTCACAAAGTGGAGGAGAAGGGTTGATTTGGGGAGGAAGCAAAGAAAGGTGTTGAGACCGGAATAGTGCAGGAGAGTAGTGTCTCGACTTGTATCGAGAAAGTGAAAACCGGAAGCTTGCAAGAGATGAAAGCTTTTTGGAGAGCTTGCAAAGTTGCCTTTTCGAGAGTGTAGTATTTTCTCTGACCGAGACTTGTTTATGGGTGGAAATAGGTAAGACCCATTTATACAAGTCGAGATTGAAACGTACCTGGCCTCATGAAGGAAGAGATTAAAGGGTGAAATAATGGGAGGAGGTGGTAACCGCTTGGTGTTTATGGGTGAAAACGTTTTCACCATTATTTCCTCATTTATTTTCCGCTTTATTCTATTCACGCTTTCTTAATGTGAGCGTAGTGTACGTTGCAAGTGTGTTGCCAAACCAAAACCCTGGAAAGCATCCCCCGATTTGTGTTGATGTCTCGAGTGTTGGTTGCACCTTGAGTGCAAGTGGCGCTGCTAGTGGCGCGTGTGGCATGTGCCATTGGCATATGCGGAATGCCTTTCTTGCGGGTTGCACCTTGAGTACAAGTGGCAATGCCAGAGCTGCTAGTGGCATGTGCCAATGGCATGTGTGGAATGCCTTGGTGGTAGGGTTGTACGTTGAGTGTAAGTGGCAATGCATAGAGCTGCTAGTGGCGCGTGTGGCATGTGCCAATGGCATGTGCGGAATGCCTTGGTAGTAGGTTGCACGTTGGGTGTAAGTGGCTACCAGCGTGGGTTTTGGCATGTGCCAATGGCGCGTACGGCCAAGATGGCCTAGGTTGCACGGCTTGCAAGTTAGGCTACCAGCGTGTATTAGGTCCACGGCTAGGCAATGAAAGCTACCCGGCGGCGTGTTGTTATGTGCCAACGGCATGCGTAGCCATTAGGGTCACGACACAGTAAGAAAAGCTACCGGCCCGCATGTTGGCATGTCTTGATGGCATGCTCGGCCATTAGGGCCACGCCTTGGTGTGAAAAGCTACCCGGCGGCGTGTTAGCATGTGCCAATGGTACGCTCGGCCATTAGGGCCGCGGTTTGATAAGAAAAAGCTAACAGCGAGCGTGTTGGCATGTGCCAATGGCATGCGTGGCCAATTTGGGTCGCGCCCTGGTAGAAAAAGCTACCAGCGAGCGTGTTGGCATGTGCCAATGGCATGCGTGGCCAATTTGGGTCGCGCCTTGGTAGACAAAGCTACCAACGAGCGTGTTGGCATGTGCCAATGGCATGCGTGGCCAATTTGGGTCGCGCCTTGGTAGAAAAAGCTACCAGCGAGCGTGTTGGCATGTGCCAATGGCATGCGTGGCCAATTTGGGTCGCGCCTTGGTAGAAAAAGCTACCGACGAGCGTGTTGGCATGTACCAATGGCATGCGTGGCCAATTTGGGTCGCGCCTGGTAGAAAAAGCTACCGGCGAGCGTGTTTGCATGTGCCAATGGCATGCGTGGCCAATTTGAGTCGCGCCTTGGTAGAAAAAGCTACCGGCGGCGTGTTGGCATGTGCCAATGGCATGCGTGGCCAATTTGAGTCGCGCCTTGGTAGAAAAAGTTACCAGCGAGCGTGTTGGCATGTGCCAATGGCATGCGTGGCCAATTTGGCCTAGGTTGCATGGTTTGCAAGCCTAGGTGCGGGCGCTACTTTGGCATGGCGCGGCTAGGGCCAAGGTAAGAGTGTTTGGCTTGGCGTGGCGAGACTAGCATAGCTAGGGCCATGGCGGGGTGCGTTTGGCATGGCGCGACTAGCTTGGGCTAGGTGTGGCTGGCATGATTTTCCATTGGCACGGAGGTGCGGCTAGCATGGTTGGCATGCTTTGGTGCGTTTGGTGTGACTAGCATAGCTAGGGCCAAGGCGGGCGGGGTGCGTTTGGCATGGCGCGACTAGCTTGGGCTAGGCGTGGCTGGCATGATTTGCCATTGGCACGGAGGTGCGGCTAGCATGGTTGGCATGCTTTGGCGTGTTTGGTGTGGCTGGCATGATTTTCCATCGGCACGGAGGTACGGCTAACATGGTTGGCATGCTTGGCGCATTTGGTGTGGCTGGCATGATTTGCCATCGGCACAGAGGTGCGGCCAGCTTGGGCTAGGCGTGGCTGGCATGATTTGCCATTGGCACGGAGGTGCAGCTAGGGCCAAGGTAAGTGTGTTTGGCTTGGCGTGGTATGATTAGCGTAGCTAGGGCCAAAGCGCGAGTGCATTTGGCATGGCGCGCGAGCTTGGGCTAGGTGTGGTCGGGCATGATTTGCCATTGGCACGGAGGTGCGGCTAGCATGGTTGGCATGCTTGGCGCGTTTTGGTATGCACGGCATGATTTGCCATTGGCATAGAGGTGCGGCTAGCATGGTTGGCATGCTTCGGCGCGTTTGGTATGGCTATCATGATTTGCCATTGGCATAGAGATGCGGCTAGCTTGGGCTAGGTGTGGCTGGCATGATTTGCCATTGGCACGGAGGGGGAATTAGGGTTTTGTTCGTTGTAACCCTAATTTGAAAAAATACTCCCTATTAATTACTGACTACATGCATTAAATGTTTTAATAAATGTGTCACTGGTGACATTAGGTTATTCGGGGTTTTACGATTTCACCCTTTGTTTAAAAACCACCATCAACAACCTGTTATAAATATATCCACAGAATGTAACAAGCAAACTATGAATAGCAGTAATATATACTACGAATGTACATACCCAAACAAGGCAAAAGCACTTCAATGAGTTTTCATCCCATAGTGAACAACGCTTTTTCAAAGCATATTATAACTCCTGTAAGACAAAAATAATAACATAAAGCAACGACATCACACTTCAGCAAGATATGAAATGTGAGTAGTTGATGAATAGACAAAATAGTAGGTTAACAGACAATGCAACTTTAATAAAGAAGGAACAGCTTTACCTGCTCAGCGTACTTCCCTTTGAAACTACCAACATGCTTGGAAATATTTAGTAGACCTCATTAGTGGATTCTGACTCAAACAAATATGTTGAGAAAACACAAGAAATTATGCAGCTGAAATGAACATACTATGAGAACCAAGGTCATCTGACCAAACTATGTGAAGTGAAAAAACCGCATATAAGGTAACAATTCATAAATGGGCTTCTGCTGGAAACCACACAGCTGTCTGTCATGTATATTGAGATAGAATAACATGATGAAAACTGAAGCTCTTGTAAGAACATGAGCATGAAAAATAGAATAGAATAGGATATTATAACCCAAGGAATGTGCGGATTAATTCACCTGATGGTAAAAGCTACAGAATGAGATTCCTTGCTTCAGGTGTCAACCTTGCCTCTTCGGGTATCTTTAAGTGATTCTGATGGTAAAGCTACAAGTACCAAGTTCTACCAACCAGTCATAATCCATGCCATAACCTTTCATCAACAACAATTCTGGAGCTATGTAATCTGGCGTACCTACAGTTTAAAATGCCTTGAAGATAAAAACAATAATATGTTAGTGTGACCTAAAAAATGCCAAAGAGAACCCATGTACAACATAACAAAAAGTTTAATCTTGTACGTAGACTCTAGAAATAAATTTGCAACATAACTCGAGCTATTTAATATCTTCAACAAGAAACAGAGAACCAGTATGAGTTCAATTTAGGTCAAAATCGAAAGTGTATCAAATATGAAAATATTTCATGGGTAATAGAGATTAAGATGTTCAGATTACAAATCTAAAATTGGATTTCTAACAAAGATTAAGAATAAAGTGATAGATTGATATTCATAGATGAGTTTTAAAAATAATTGAGAAAATCTAGTCGAGATTTTTGAGAAACATTTTAATCAAAGTGAAGACAATGATCAAATTGTTATATATTTGATCTGTAATTACGAATTAGAAAAGAGACTCTCATCGAAATAAAAAAATTAGATTTTCATGAAACGGTAACTTAACAAGTAGAAAAAAACTAAAATCATAAGGAGAGATTAAACTTATCTTCATACCAAATCCGATAGGTTCTAACTGAAATTGATTGAAATAAAGCTCTCGAACGAAATCAAATCCCACCACGAGTAGAGAAATTAAAATCTAGGTTTCATTTTTTTTCTTTCTGGAGGAGCTCGAGAAGAGAGATGAATGAATCTGAAAAATGATTTTAGATTTTTTCTCTTTGCTGGATGGGTTCCATTTGTGCCCGTAAAAAATGAAGCCCAGTAAATACTTCATTACATTATATTATTTCGATAGCCTTGCCTATCAAAAATGAGTTGACATGTCTTCCCTGTCAATTTTCTCAAATGGCCCCGTCAAAATCTACCAGTTTTGGCGTAGTGATTGTCTCTTCAGTCATATCATTTGTTAGGATTTGCTACAATTTTGTTAGATGGTTAGGATAAACTTCACACGTATGTGAAGTTTTGTTCAGTCAAGGGTTTGTTACGGTTTAGTTAAACTATAAGTATTCAGTGTTCTTGTCATTGTAAGGTAGCTTGGTTTAACTCATTTATGATTATCGTTTGCAGACAAGTAAATCTTTTGGTTATCAAACCTTATTATTATTGATTATCTTGAATTATTGATTGTTATCATAGTTGTTACTCTTGGATAAGAGTTGTTCTTATTGATTTGGAGTGGATTCTCCTAGTTCCGGTTACTTTTCTATTTTTCGTCCGCTGTGCTATATCACCAAAGGTTGTTCCTTATTACTGATTCCTATGAACTTACACAACTAAATTTGCTTGGACCGTAGTATTTGATTTTAAGAGAAAAATACCAGGATGTTAGCATGTGTACATAAGTAACCGAATTTCTACTCATGACAACTTGGCCTAAGCCACTTAAACAAGACTAAAGATTAAAATCCGTTGGAAGCATTGATTTGGTATTGGATGATGTAGATTATCACATCTTGTTTTTATTGGAAAACGAAAATCTAATTAATTAATCCATTATGTGAAGGAGCTTCATTTCTAAAAAGAGAGAGGTTCACTTGTTTGTTTCTTCTTAAAAATATCCTTGGCCAATAAATTTAACTCTTGTTTTCATTGTTTGCAGTGCAATGTTGTTAAATTGCTTGGTGTTGTCCTCAACACAGCTCAAACATGACCAGTGACGGAGCCAGACATTTTCTCAAGTGGAGCAAATTCACATTTTAATTAATTTTGTATCGGTTTTTAAGTAAAGATGTAAGTTATAAAATATTTTAATTAATTTAAAGAAAGTAATTTTTATTGTTTTTCATATTTATGCATGTATTTGATACATTTTTTATCGATTTAGTTTATAATTTTGCCCCCATTAAGTAAGGTTTTAATTTTATCATACATATTTGCCCCCACATGATAAATAATTTACAAAAATGTCAAGCCAAATTTGGTCAAGTTGTAAAATCAAGTTGGGTTGGCGGACCCATTTGTCTCCATTTCCCTCGTGGCCATTTGACTTACCGATGAAAAAGCTCGAAAAATGGTCGGATCAATTTGATCCTAATATCTGCCTCGCAGTCATGTTAGACCGAAACATGGCTATTTAAAATATATTTTTTGAGTCAATGGTGATATTATAATATATTTATAATATATAATATATTTTATATGGTTGGTTTGGTTGTAAAGGTTGAATAATCTGAACCGTCAAGAGATCCATGAGTCAATGGTGATATTATAATATATTTTTTTGAAAACAACTCTTGCATGCCAGGCATACTTGCAATATGTCGAGCGCTCACTTTAAGTGTACTTGATTATACTCCCTCCGTTACTTTTTAATAATTGGTTTGGTTTTTTGAGAAAATTAAAAACTAATCATTGAAAGTGGTCTCTTGTCAATAAAAGAAGTGAATTGAAATGGCCGTGAAAAGAAGTAAAGTGAAATGGTCCACGTGATATCAAAAGAAGTAACATTTGACTTTTCATAACATTTATTTATGACCTATTATTAAAAAGTAACGGAGGGAGTATATGTTATCCGGGTAGATTGGTCTGAAAATTTTGAAACGTCGTCAATAAGACATGAATTTGGAGGGAGTCAGAAATAAGTTTGTCTGTTTTGTGTGTTTCGCGAGCAGGGCAGTTCAAGTGGCTTGTAACAGAAAAAAGAAGCTTTAATAAATAAATCAAGGAAATTCTTGGCTTGCCAATAGGGTTATTCTTTTCTTTTTTTATTAGAGAGAAAGAATAAGGCTTTTCAGGTAAGTTTCTCTACTCTAGGATTATATATACACCAGGATACCACACTTTAATTTCATCTCTCTCACTCAGTAAATTATAATATCACGTATCCATGGCTGCTGCTAGAGAATTAGTAAGCGATGATCATCAGGCTATGATATCGTCAGGTCTTGCTAAGGTGGAATCAAAGTTGGAAGCAAACACTAGTATAACTACATCAGTTATCACTATAACAAGTTAACAAAAATGACGAAAAAAACATAAAGCTTCCCCAAACCCATCATCATCTTCATCAACTAATCCTTTTCAACATCCAGGTTCATGTTTATTCTTGTCTGTATATCTATCTATATAGAAAATTGTTGGCTGATTTCTCCAAATTATTACCTGTATTTGCTGAGCTTTCTGATCATGTGATCCAACATTTCTTATTGGCACCAGAAGAAGATACTACTATCAATAGTACTACTGCTGCTACAGAGATTCTAGCTGCAAACACGGAACGGACTCCATCATCTGATAATCAGGAGATCACCGAGGTGATAACTTATGATCATAATGATCAGATAGAGAAATCTGGTAAGCTGATACATATCGATACTGATAAATAATAAAATATAGAACAGAAAACGTGACGTTATATTTGATTTAGATTTATTATTTTGTTAATTTTTGTTATGTTTAAGCTGAAGATGGTGGTCAGGTGATGAGCACGGATGTTTTGGATGGATACAAAGAGCTATACGAGGCAGCAATGAAGGGTGACTGGAAAGTGGCTCGTAAGTTCTTGCAGAAGTATCCCGAAGCGATTACAAAAGTGATTACTAGTGATTCAAGAACAGTTTTGCATGTAGCTATATGTAATGGGAATCTCAAGTTTACAAAAGAGATTTTGAAACTTATGCCCGCTGAAATCCTTGAGTATAAAACAGGCGTTACCGGTTATACAGCGCTTCATTATGCTGCTGTGTGTGGATACGCTGAAGCTGCTAAGGTGTTGGTAAACAAAAACCGTAAACTGACTCAGATAGAAGATAGCTCTAGAAGGATACCACTTTTCTTAGCTATAATATCAGTTACAGGTAGGCAAAGAGGGACAGTGGAGTATCTTTATTCGGTGACTAGACACCAACACCCAAGTCCTTTCTCTGGCAACCGAGGTGATTCTCTGTTGCATCACACGATTGATGCTGGTTATTACGGTACGTGTACAAAAACATCTGAAGACATTGAAACATAATGCCGTTATTTTGTATGTTTGATAGCATAATTGGTTTCTACCATGACTTAATAAACTCGTTACTTGCAGATATTGCATCATCTCTTGTCCAACGATTTCCAGAACTGGTTATTATTCAGACAAAGAAAGTCCAAACAAGTGCGATGAATAAAATGGCAGAAAGACCGTTTGAATTTGCCAGTGGAGCCAAGCATACATTCTGGCACCGCCACATCTATCCAAGTTAGTTGATCACTATCCTAACTTTGCAACTATTTTGGCTCATATAATTATCTTAATGTGGGTGGCATGACAAATACAGTGGTTAAAGTGGACATAAATACTGCATACGGGTTTGAAACCAAGGAAAGACTTCCTCAAAGCTTGGAAGGCACCAACGGAGACGAAGAGAACCCAGTTGAAAGATCTGAAAGGTCCTTCAGAGACGAAAAAAACCAACCCGAGACTTCTGAAAACACCGATGGAGATGAAGCGGAACTGTTCAATTGGATAGAAGTTGGATATATAATAATTGCATGTGTCCCCATAATAATTGTTGGGGCTATTATATGTGCTCCCATCTTGGCCATATGGATAATTCTAAGCTCAATTTTTCACATGATCAATTTCCTGGTTTTCCTTGTGCGCTGCATCATACCATGGTCACCAGGTTTTTTCCCTTCCCTTTGGAGAATCAGTTTTTATTTTTTTCTTTTGTTTTTTTCATTATGTTAGTTCGGCCGAAGGACAGAGATTGATGATAATTTGTAGTTTATATAATGAATACCCTTCGATTCTGATTCCCTTTTAACAATTTTTAGATATCTTTGTTATGCATTTGTTAAGTTAATTTTTGTCATGAAATTGATGAACCTTTAAAGTTAGATATTAACAAAGCAATGTGATTTGTTAAATAGTCACATATTTTCATGTATTTATGCATTAGTTAGGCCCGTGGATTTTTAATAACATGACTAGCATGTTTGTCTCTGGTAAATCTCTGGCTGCTATGTTGCTTCATGTATTTATCTATCTTCTAAATGCGAATAACATGACTTATACAGTGGTTAAAGTGGAAAAAAATTCCGAGGGAAGCCATCCCCAAAGCTTGGAAGGCACCAATGCAGACGAAGAGAACCCTATGGAAGGGACCAATGCAGACCAAGAGAACCCTATCGAAAGATTTAAAGGTTCCGAGGAAAAAATCCCACCCGAGAGTTCAGAAAATAAGGAAGGAGACAAAGAGAAACCGGACCACTGTATAACCGTATTATTCTTTTTTTTTGATCGCAGTAAAACCGTAATAGTCGCTATAACGGTCGCCATAACGATCGTTCCCTTCATAATTTATCTCATAGTCGGGTACTTCTTTATTTTCCTTGAGCGCTTCATCTGGTCACCAGGTATTTTTCTTCCCTTCGGAAAACACCCTCAGCTTAATTTTTTTTAATTATTTTATCGGAAAATGGGTCATTTGTCCAAATATTTTTAAAAACCTGGTTCAAATGTACGAGTAAAAATTAGTATGGGTGAAATGGACAAACAAAAAAAATAGCAAAGATGAAACTGAATTCATCCTGACTTAAACTTAAAAAATAGCAAGGATGAAACTTGATGCATCCTGATGTAAATTAAAAAAACAAAAGTATTTGAAAATGGACAGGATGAAACTGTTTATATTCTGGTTATTTTTGTATTTTTGTCCATTTAAACAATATCAAAATCTAGATGTGTATTTCACCCAGGATTTGTTAATTTTGGTCTTTTTTAACCAATTTTGTGTTATTTTAATTAGGTTGAAGGAAAAAGATCAAGTATTTTTCTTCCCTTTTGATTTTGACTTTTTAAACAATTTAATTGATTTTTAAAATGCATTTGGTAACGTATTGCATTGTACGATCTTTTTTCGCGAAGAAATTGATGAACTTAAGTATGAATTTTTTAAGTTAGATATCAACGTGTAGTATCAGGAAAACACGACGTTTCCATGAATTATATGAACGCACTGTCTGTAAGCTGCACCATCTGATCACGCGATTATTTTTCTGAAGAAAAAGTATTTGATGATCATAAAACGGTTGTTCTGGTTTTGTGTTTCAGTGACTCCTATCAAACAGTTACACAAACAATTATATGATGACAAGGTGAAACACAAACAAGCAAAAGCCTTTGTTGAAATTATGTTCACAACACTTAAAGAAAGAATGAGCAAGGTTGAAGTATTAGATTTTTTTGGACGATCTAATGTCATGAAGATGGCTATAAGGCACGGAAGTGTAGAGATTGTGGAGGTGTGTATAAAACTCTTTCCATACATAATTTGGACTCAATTAGCGGGACAAAATATGATACAAATGGCTATCGCTGAACGAAATGAAACAATTGTGGATCTTTTATGTAACGAAAGTGGAAAAAATAAAATAGATCTAGTTTCTAGATGTGATGAAAAGGATAGCACTATCTTGCATTATGCTGCCAAGTTGGCGCCTTCTGTTCGACTTAATTCGGTCTCTGGTGCATATCTTCAGATGCAACGCGAAAAGCAGTGGTTTCTGGTAAGGGAATACTGACTGACTACTTAATCTTATTTTTTCCGGAAAATGGGTCATTTGTCCAAGAAAAATTAAACACGGTTCAAATGGACGAGTAAAAAAATTTATGGGTGAAATGGACAAAAAAAAAATAGCAAGGATGAAACTGGATTCATCCTGGCTTAAATTTAAAAAAAAGCAAAGATGAAACTGGATGCATCCTGTGTAAAATAAAAATAAGAAAAATATTTGAAAATGGACAGGATGAAACTGGTTACATCCTGCTTATTTTTAAATTTTTGTCCATTTAAACAGTATCTAAATCTGACTGTCCTTTTCACCCATGAAATTTTGATTTTGGTCTTTTTAACCAATTTTATGTATTTTTATTTCGGAGCATTAACAGCTGCTATAGTATTCCATGATTAATTTTTTTTAACTGTTTATAATTTAAAACATTTAGTTCTATTTCCCCTGAAATATCTTTTTTTTTTTTTTTTGTTCATTTCCCAGCTTTCCTAATTATTTCAACCATCTTAATGTTTGATGTTTCCTTTCCTCAAAAAATTAAAAAATTTACGCAGTTTGTATATTAATTTTATAATCGCAAATGCGTTTCAATTGTGCGTATTTCTTTGTGAAGTACTTCATCATTGTCGAGTACTTTAACTTCTATGTAAAATCGTTCAGGGGGTGGAGAACATGATTCCGGAGAAAGATAGGTATAAGAGAAATAACAATGGGGAGACTGCACATAATATATTTACAAACGAACACAAAGAGTTAAAGGAAAGTGGAGAGAAGTGGCTTAAGGATACATCTGGATCGTGCATGGTAGTAGCTGCTCTCATTGCTACTGTAGCATTCGCTTCGGCGTTTACTGTTCCTGGAGGCAATATTAGTGGTGATAGTAACATCAGTAACAACGGCATCCCTGTTTTCTTAGGACAGAGTTCATTTATCGTCTTCGCACTAGCAGATGCCCTGGCTCTGTTCTCCTCGATCACATCAGTATTAATGTTTTTGGCCATTTATACTTCCCGGTATGCAGAAGCTGATTTTCTTACATCCTTGCCAAATAAGATGGTAATAGGACTTGCAACTCTGTTCATAGCTATTGCAAGTGTATTGGTAGCTTTTGGAGCATCACTATTTATCGTGCTTGGGACGAGATTCCGGAGGGTTTTGATTCCTATTGTGGTGTTTGGTTGTGTTCCCGTGATCTTGTTTGCATGGTTGCAGTTACCATTGTTTTTTGACATGATTCATTCCACATACTTGGGAAGCTTGTTTCGAGAACATACATATATCTCTAGCCTGCAGCTAAATTCAAAGAAAGATAACCTGGAGAACCACTACAATAAATTTCTGACATTTGTCGAGGGTTTTGGAAACATCTATTTTGAAAAGTTCGTTCCTAGAAAGTTTCAACGTTTATTTTCTGGAAGGAGATCACTCAGAATAGGGTCATTACAATTTTTAACGACATTTTGCATAGGGATTGGTAAAAGATGGCTAATTGAAATTTTTTCACCCAGATAAACGCTTATCCTCTAGGTTTTTGCTTTCCATTATTAATGTGTTTCATACCATTGTTGAGGGTTGGATAGCCCAATGCAATAAGAGTTACCTTTTTGTTTTTTAGTATATTTTGACATGATTCGTTGAACACTATTGCTTTTGGGCATCACTTATCCTGTTCCTGGAACTTGTTTGGATACATAATATATCTCCAGCCTACAACTACATGCAAATGCAAAGAAACAGAACTGAACAGAGAATGCATCCCAATAGTACATCTTGTCCAAATTGAACTTTAAAAGCGATTGTTATCACATTTTCATATTCATAATTATTGTGTTATGATTACAGATTTTTTCATTATCGGTTTGTTGCACTAAATATTAGAGGTCATAGTCAAGCGGATTCTAAGGATGAGTACCTGCTTATGGAAAAAACAACTTCATGTAGCTTTTATTATTTGGCGAATTAATAATTGATCATTATGGTCCAACATATATATCAAAACCAACTGAGACAGATGTTAGAGAAATATTAAAGCAAAACCAGGATAAGGAATTTCCAGGAATGCTAGGTAGTCTTGACTGCATGTGTTGGGTATGGACAGGATACCCTACCTATTGTCGCTAATTTTGATTGTTGGATATGAAACACTTTCTTTTTTATGTTCTTGTTCATAAAATGACATAAATGTTAAATCGCATCTGTTTAAAGATTGAAAGTATGGAATCCTCCCCAAAGTACATTTAAAATCAACGACAATCAATACAGTCATGGGTATTATCTTGAACATGAAATCTATTCATAATGGTCATCTTTAGTTTAAGCTCACGGTCATCCCCATGACGATTTTCATCGTTCATTTAGGTATTTTAACAATAGGCAAATGACGACTGAATTGGATTATTTTGTATCCCCGAAATATCAAATGTGCATGTGATTTCATTTTAATTCATTATTGATTTTCCCAAATAATGATAACATAGAGATTTTTCACTCTGATTTCCATAACAACGGTAACACGTACAAAATTACTCTTTGCTACATACAAAGTATGGCTTAACTGATGGTCTTCCATCAACTTGGAAGATGACACAGTGGAGGATCCAAGATATTCAGCCACATGTGTTATTTTTTGGGCAAATTAATGTTTGGTTATGTTTTAGGTGGTCCCAATGTAAGAATATTTCTACATTAGAAATATCTTGTTGGGCCATGTGATATTTTTGGTTAATTTAGAATATGGCTAAACATGTTGGTTATAAATATTGAGGTCCTTTCATATTCCCTCTTCCTTGATGTACGGTCGAGATTAAATGACAACTCTAAATCCTATGAACCTTGGTCCTCCTTCTACCTATAAAAGGAACTCTATAACCATCAGAATTGGGTTCAGGAATTTTTATTATTCCATTACACAAAAGGGTCAAGAAGGAGAAACTAAGAGTTTCTCAAGGTATTCTATTTTACGGGTGTTCTTGCTGGACATTTTGGATTCAACCAAATGGCATCATGTATCCTTCCTAACACAACTATGCTTATGATGTGATTATCATGTTTGTTCAAAGATCCTTTAAATATAAATATAATTTCTTATACCCAAGACTATTTGGTCTAGAGGGAAAAGGCATTTTCTGTCAAGCGGGAAAAGGCGTTTTCTGTTTGGTCCATAATTATTTGAAAATATAAAATAAACAAATTCTTATAAACCGAGAAACTAGAGAAAGAGACACAAAGTAGAGAGAAGAAGAAGGGAGAAATTTTATTCATCATTATATGTTTACAAAGATTTGAGATTCTATTTATAGAGTTTACATACTTGGTGCCCAAGTAATAGGGTCCCACTAAGTGGGCATCTACCTAATAAACTTCCGTTTATAACACTCCCCCGATGACCACTGTATCTAAGCTAATTGCCTCATTAAAACCTTATCGGGGGAAAATCCGAAGGGACAAAACTCCGATCAAGGGAAAAGAGTACAATTATTAGAAAACTTAGAACATAGTTGGACATGCATATGTTGCCTTGTTAAAACCTTGACAAGGAAAACCCATTGGGACAAAACCTTGACGAAGGAAAAAGAGTACAACGTGATAGTCCAGTAAAATACATTTTATATGATGCTCCCCCTGATAAGTACTTCATTAATTTAAATCTTGGCTTGCAAATCTTCGAGTCGACACTTCCCAATTTCGATAAACGAATTTCTTGAATGCTGGGGACAACAATGCTTTCGTGAGAAATATTCCTGTTGATAAAGTCTTCTTTTGTGTTAGTTTTCTAATAGTAGTGTTCTCGAGTCTTCATGTTTCTTTAAATACATGTCTTGGATTGCTAGCTTCGCGGAGATGATTTGCAGAAGTAGTTGACGTAGTTTCTTCAACAAAGGGCCAAGATGTAAATACATTACCAAAATTAAATAAAATTGTATTTGTGGTCGTTCCTTATTTGGATCAGAACGACATCCAAATTCCTAAAGGGTTTGTAATGTTGATTTGGTCTAACAAAATGATTTAATTAATGGTGGAAATCCACCAATTAACTAAAATTGACACAACTCCCTCTTGGATGACCACCATGTTGAATTAAATTGTCTCACTAAATCCTTGCCAGTAAAACCCAATGGGGAAAAAAATTGGACGAAGGAAAAAGAGCACAAATATCAACATTTTGAAAGAAAATTAAATGTCAATGAGATGTTGCCTCACTAAAACCTTGTCAGGAAAACCACATGGGACAAAACCTGAAACAAGCATCAAAATATGGATGCTAACCAACTATATATGGATGCTAACCAACTATATGGGTTTACAGAAGACAAGCATCAAAATAATAACTCTATCTCAAAGAAGAGTTTAAGCTAGCATAATTCTAATTGTAGATTTAAGAAAGAAAAAAAAAATTAGAATTTATGCTGCTAAAGCGTGGATTTTTGTGTTTTTACGGAATCCTCAAGAGACCCATAAAGTTGATAGCATCAACTAATTAATCCGGATTCTTGGCTTTATACCAAATTCTAAAAACACATAGAGGATTGTTCAACCAGACATAATCGAGTCAGGTGGCTGCCATAATATAATTTGAATCCTACAAGGATAACAAATTTGAATATGTTCTCAATCATATTTCATGTGTAAATAAATGTAATACGAGTCCTTCAAGGACTACCACGCCAAAAGCATCATACATGGAGAACAAAAATTTATTGAATCAATCCTAGGGTCTGAGAAAAAATAGAACCCTCAAATCGTGTTTACAATGAAGAAATTTTTCGTATAAAGACGCAATATGACTACACCAACCTGTAATTAATAGGCTTGGCATGTTTAAGGTGTTAAGTTTGGATCCAAAATTGCATCAATCGAGATATTAATCCAACCTAACTTGGATTGTATGCCAACCAATCACATATGTCGATATTTATCTGTGCAGGAGGGGTTAACAACCACCATCTTTTATTATTTCAAAGAGCTACTTTGTAAATTAATATTCGACAATGTTAACTAACTATGATCCCACACAATTCTCAATTATATGCATATCTTGAAAAATTCACAGAAATACTGGTACCAGCGCCCGCGAGCATTATAATCTCCCTATCTTCTA
Source organism: Papaver armeniacum (assembly GCA_023531295.1). Lineage (NCBI taxonomy): Eukaryota > Viridiplantae > Streptophyta > Magnoliopsida > Ranunculales > Papaveraceae > Papaver > Papaver armeniacum. The sequence goes on from JAJJWW010013755.1 coordinate 41,664, forward strand.
GTGAGGAGATATGAACTATGAGAATGTGGATCTTGTTTTGATAGACTTTATTGAAGTACTATATGTAGCTAATTCTAAAATGCTACTTTTTGCTATATGTGATTGGATTTTCCATTCAAGAGGCAAAAGCTTATATAAAACCAAAATGAGATATTTCACACCTATTGATAGTGACAACCTTTTTTTGATTTGATCATTTTTGGAGAGAAATTGACATAACTTATAAGTTAATTAACACAAGATTCCGATAGTGTATGCCCTCCCCCTGATCATGGAGGAATTTTTCTTTTATCTCATATACGAAAACTTCAAGTTTCGTAAAGTATTATCCGATTAATTCGAGACATATACTCATTATGAAATGTCTTTAGACATAAGGAAAAAAAATGTAGTCTTCTTGATATACAAACTGAACCATGGATTTTATTGGTGATAGCAAAAACATATAAAATATGCTACCAAATCTCCAATGACCTATAAGGCCAATGAGATATCCATTCACCTAAGAATGAAATTATGGGCACTTTATTTCATCAAAATAATTTAACTTTAAGATCAATATAGTCATTACAAAGACGAACGAGATAGGCGAACAGCCGGGCGTGCACCCCTTGATCTTTAGTGTCCAATTCCAACCACAAGTGGAAAAACTTCAAATTTTGGAGAATAATACAAGGAAGAGAACTAAATATTGCTAAATATCCCTTAGGAATGCAACAATTCTCCATCTCACTGATGTTTGCAATTGTGAATACGTAATAACCAAGCTCATCCTTTTAGGATCCATAGAGAAATCTAATTCCAATGTCTTTGAGAAAAATAAAGAAATTATTGTATTCTTTGTAGAGAAAAATCTACTTTTTGGTTGACGAAGATTTCTTTAAAGATATAGAAATCAATAACCAAAATTGGCTAAAAAAATTCTTAGGATGCCAATTTTTACAACTCGTTATAGAAAGTTGTTGGAGAAAAACCAACATCAATCGGTTTGTACAATTAAAAAAATTGTATCGACAAATTAAAAAAAAATATTGTCGTTTTCAATATCGCATAGTATATACGATACACCAAAATTGCATCGTCAAAAAGAAAAAGAAACGTCGACTTAGTCATCGCATAGGGAAAATCCACTTCGTGGTGGTTTCTTTAAAAAAAAAATAGAAACCGACTATAAAAATCACATGATCTTCATCAAATAGACGAAGATACCAAATTAATTGGCCGTAGGTTTTTCAACCATGCATATGATTAATTACCATAAAGGTAGCTAAATCGCGATGACACCAATTTTTTGGTGATTAGAATTTCATTAAAGGAATAGAAACTATAAACCATGTTTTAATGGATTTTTTCTTTTCTTTCTCAATGAAAAGGGATTAGAGAAGAAATGGAATCGAACTTTATTTGTAAAGTTGATCACCAAAAATAATATTATGAGCATAATTATTTAACCCATAGTTTAAGGGGAAAAAAATACCATGTAAGTTAAAAAAAAATCAATTAAAATAAAAAAAATATTTACCGTCATGTGCGTTAAGCGCATAAAATGCTAGCATCTAGATCCAAATAAAGCGCATGTATGTAATAAACCATCACCATATAAGATGTTGGTGGCTTACGGTGCTGTCCAATTTTTATTGTTGGATTAGGTATAGAACCCTTAAGCGCTTGTTACCACTTTAATTTATATGTGGTATGCAGTAAGGATTCAAGTGATCCAGTAAGGGCACTGACGCACTGTAACGCTTTTGTCAAGATTAGTTCACCGTGTATCCCTAGAATAAGCCAACAAAAACTTAGTTAGAATCTCGTTAATAAACAAGGGAACAAAAAATCAAATCAAACCGAAAGAAAGGTGTTAGAGGTATATTAAAGCTTTCTTTGCTCATATTGGTGGAGCAACGTGCATGATAACGTCTTGTAAACCGAGAAACTAGAGAAAGAGACACAAAGTAGAGAGAAGAAGAAGAAGGGAGAAATTTTATTCATCATTATATGTTTACAAAGATTTGAGACTCTATTTATAGAGTTTACATACTTGGTGCCCAAGTAATAGGGTCCCACTAAGTGGGCATCTACCTAATAAACTTCCGTTTATAACACAAATATACCTTTTCGTACTATTTTAGCATTAATTTCCCTGAATTTTCTATTTGCATAATTTTCGAGTTCATGCTCTCTGATGAACTTCAAACTTCCTACTTATTTTCCTTTATGAGTTCCTTCCGTTTAACGAGTTATCAGGTGTTTGGTAATGCTTTTTGTAAATTCGAGTTCATTCATAAAAATGAACACACGACAAAAAATTCATTATTATGAACAAAAATCAGATTTCGCTCTTTCAAATGAACACCCAATCAAAGTTCATTATTATGATTAAAATCAGAGTTTATTCTTTCAAATGAATACCCAATCAAAGTTCATTATTATGAACAAAAGCCAGAGTTCATTCGTAAAAATGAACAACTACGAAAAAACAAACTAATTCAAACCTAGAACAGAGTACATTCTTTAAAATGAACACACAAAAAAAAAAAAAAACAGAGTCTATTCTTTCGAATGAATACCTAATAAATAAAGAACTAAAACAAAATTCATCCTTTAACATGAACAAAAAAAAAAAAATCAGATTTTGTTTTTGCGAATGAACACCTAATAAAAACATCTAAAAATAGAGTTCATTCTTTAAATCTTCATTATCTTCATCCTCTTCTTCATATTCAACAACAACAACAGTAGCAGAACTCAAAAAATCTTCATCGTCCATCATCATCTACTTAGAAAAGACGCAATAAGAGCAATAATTTTCATCATCGTCGTCAACTTCTGTTAGGGTTCCGACTCTAACTCGTCATAAGTCCATGGATAAAACTCAACTCTAAAACCGGTCTACAAGTTAAGGGATCCCATTGACTTATAAACTACCCAATTAATACCCATCTTACCAATGTGGGACTAAGCTCCCAAAATCTTCATCATCGTCGTCTTCATCATCTTCATAAGAAAAAAGAAGAAAAAAAAGAAGAGAAAGTAGATCTGAAAAGAGAGGAGAGAGAGAAAAAAATCTTAAAATGAATCACTTGTCTGTTAATAATTGAGTATATATTTGGTCCCAAAAGGGTATTTCTGCCACTACCAAAAGACAATTACATCATCAACGTCATCTCGTGTGGGTATTGTCTACTTAGGACCAAACAACAATCTATATTTTAAAAAAGGACTAAACATACAGTTGACTAGGCCAACAAACCCTATTATATCATATCTAGGACTATATGGAAGTTTCTACTTATTTTTTCACTAATTTCATGTTTATCGGGAAGAAAATCCCAGGAAACATCCCGCCAATCGACGGTTTTTACATGTTGTAGCTAAAAATCTCTGTATATTTGTATATTGTAATTTTAGTAATCTTTTCAGAAGCTCACTATCCCATTAAGGCATAGAAAGCAGTTGCCAAATTACTGACTAATCAACCATATGAAGCTAAAAATTAATGTTGTAGTAGAAATAGAATATGGAACAACAAAAGAATGAGAACTCTTATTCATTAGAAATAAGTTACAAATTACATAGGTTTAAACCTATATATATAGGCTATGAGGTAAACCCTGGTTAGATCTATATGGGCCACACATACATGGGCTCAAGGCCCTACAACACTCCCCTTTGTGCGGTCTAATCATATGTAGTGCTACACATATAGTGCTTCGGACGTAGTTCTTCAAATGTAGTTCTCTCCTCGATGACTACCGTATCTAAGTCTATTGCCTCATTAAAACCTATCCAGGAAAACCCAGAGGGACAAAACCTGAACTAAGGAGAAATAGTACAATATTACGAAAACTTAGACAGAGTTGAACTCGCATATGTTGCCTTATTAAAACCTTGACAAGGAAAAAACCAGTGGGATAAAACATTGAGGAATGGAAAAGAGTACAACGCGATAAGTCCGAAAGTATGCCTTTGTTGATTACCCATACATAATATTGATAAACACCTAGTATTGATACGCAATAGTAGTATCAATACTACTAGTTGACTTGTGCCTCCTTGCCTTGTTGTGCTGGTTCAAGCAGTGGTTTCACTTGACAAACTATCGAGTTAAATCTCTTTGATTTTGATATTTTCAAGCAATTATATCAATTCAATCTGCAGGTCTTCATCATTTATCATGTAGTTGGTGTAGTTATGGTTGCCTCACTAAAAACCTTGTCGAGTAACAAAAACCATATGGGAAAAGACTAATCTCGATCGAAGGGAAAAAGAGTACAACACACTTCACATTTTGGATTTAACTATATATGTCGACATCATATCCTTGGATCCTCCCCCTTATTCCATTTAGAGGAGTTTCCACGTAGTTCCTTTAGTCATATACTTTCCAAAAATGAATATAGGAAATGACTTAGTAAATAAGTCAATCACGTCTCCCCCTGATTACTTTCATGGGATAAAAGATTATTATTACTTTATAATCAAAACTTTTGGATTGAACTTCCATTAGCAGTCCTCTTTATTTCTTTGTAGGGACAAAAAAATTCATGTCAATGGTTCCTTTTAAGTATATGGTTACATTCATCATACCATTCCAAATACGTCGTGTCGGCGCTAAGCTATATCTAACTAGCATGTTCACTGAGGATGAAATATTTGGTCGAGTACATTATTATATTAAGTAAAAAAATGCGTCTATTGTACTTAGAAATGGAAATTTCATCTCCCAACATGGCTTCGTCATTTTACTTTAGACGAAATGGTCACTTACTTACATTTGGACCCCGACTAATCATGGGAGTGCTATCAAGATGCATGTATTTGTTAAATTTCCTGACAACTTTAAACATATGCAAACTGGTGGAATAATATACCACAAGTTTAGTATTCGGTCGATCTTCCCAGATTTTTCATCTCAAATTCAGATTTCAAATAGCTTTCAAGGTCTCTTATTATATCAAGAATACCCATCATGTTTGTACCATCAACATAGATAACTACAATTCCAAATCAGGAACTTTCTTGTGAATACGCAAGGAAAAATAACTTACTTGTTTATCCCCTCTGAATTAAATAGCCGCTTAGACGGGTATACCACATCCGCCTGATTGGTTCAATATATAAGTGAGCGTTCTATTTAACTGTAAATGCACTCCGTGGTTTAGAGTCACTTGATTTGGGCAAAAAAAGGCTATCAAGTACTTTTTAAAATATTTGTTATCTCTTGATTATTTCAGAGATGCGTAACAACCACATACAAATGCTTTGTTTCAATTCCTTTTGAAATTACCAAGCTAACTAAGTAGCGGAAGGCTATAATGTTCACTACAAGAGGCCAATTCCAGGGATTTGTGAGAAACCTCGCGCCACAATGAGAGTCTTGATACTTTGAGACTTAATTCTTCCCACTGTGCTCTATGAAAAATAATCATGTATGTCATGTAGGCTTTACACTTGGTTGGTTAGCACTACCACACCAAATACCTGTATATTTGTCAAAGAACCAAGTTCTACCTGAATTGTGTAGGCTAAATATGCTCTTTGTTGACATTAAACAATAAGATTGGACGATATCGTCGTGTTCTATTTTCTTGAGCAACTATATATAAAAATAATCATTAATATACTTGCAATATCTTTCCATTGACTCGTGTGTGTTCTCATAATCCTTTAGGATTTCATTGTTCTCTGGAATCATTAAACTTCGGAGCATCCTCCAGTATTGATTCATGGACATAGTCAAAGACAATCAAATGAGATGATTTCATTAATGATACAAATTAGGTTGTGCCTTACTCATCTACTTCCTTTCTAGGTGAGCATTGATCGAACCTAGTGGCATCTCCATCTTCCTTTATGGAGCCACGTACTTAACTACACTTCCACCAAATGTAGTTGCAACACCTTTGTCTATGGTGTACCCCATACTGAGGATTTTTAACCTTGCATGCATATCTGCAGCTGGTATGTATGGTCTTGTCACATTACCGATATCAGTGTACTTTCTGAAAATCGATTATTCCTTTTCACTTCACATTTACATTTATGGAGTATAAAAATCAATATGAGACAAAGTGGGAATACACCATGATAATTCTTGTCGTTCCTTTAGGAAATCCTTTTTCTTATCTCCCCATAGCGACGGGAAGACAGTCTCATCAAAGTAACGATCTGTAAATATAACGCATAAGAGATTGTCTGCTAAAGGTTTCAAATGCGAATAATTGTTGGGAATTCATATCCAACATAACTACTTAGTCGTTCCGATTACCAAGTATCGTACAATGTGGAGTCGTGATGGCACATATATAGCACAACCAAAAATGCGTAACAATACAAATGTCGTGCTTATATCTAGTTACCAACTGGTACGCGAAAAGGTTGACTAATTTTGGATTCTAAAATGAATAAGTGAATATGCATATGTAATATTGCATACAAAGTAATCGAAATCGTTCCTCGGTGCTACTCGATTGGGGAGCTTGGAACGAGGAGCAATTAGTTCGGATTTGGAAATTTCCAAAACTCGGTCTAATACTCGGAATCTATTTATTAACAATTTATATATTGCTGCTCATAAGTCATGATTTGTACCTAATTAAAATTAAAATTTTAACAAGATGATGTAATTAAGTGTGTAATATTGTTATATTGAACGTATTTATCATGTATTAGAGGTTTTTCTATTTTATAACTCTCATCTAAGGGTTATGAATATTTTATTTTCTCGATTTAAGTGCATGCAAGGCCAACCGGAAAAAATCGTTAACTCGTTTTGCTAAAAATCACCCAAATCGTCCGCCTTAATTGCTAAAAATCGTAGAGGCCTTGGAATCGAAATCGCCTCCCTCATAGAGCTTGTAGCGATTACTCGATGAGTAATCGTCCTTAGAGAGCGATTTTGACTACACTGATTGCATATCCCCCAAGCATTTATAGGAAGGTTGTTACGCATAAATTATCCTTATATACCATCTGTAACCTTTGATGGTAGCCTCTGCGAGACCATGGGGTGAGGATGTTCTAAACTGATCATATTAAACATGCAAGTATTCATCAAGTCTTTTTGATGTAAATATCTAGAATTGAAAAGGTCGGTGAGCCCTTAAATTATATAATCAGTGCTAGGATTGTTTTAAAAACACATAATTTCTTGTGAACAATAATTAATTCAACACTTCGAATCATCCACCAGATCCATAAATCTCTTAAATGGTCCGCATTCTGCATGGATATGTTCACAAATATCACCTTGTTTATTTTGAAAGAATGGGTTGTTTACAATTTTCATCTTAGGATGGTCTCAATCCTTTTTACTAAAGAATGACTTTGTAAAATGAGTTACATGCTTTATTACTTTAAAAGCATAATGGGAAGGGAGGTGGTGTTTCTAGTACTTTATAAAGAGTTGATTATGAGAGATGCCGTCACTTTGCATTCTTTTAATGTTTGTAATTCCCATTTTCTTGTTCACTTAAATAAAAGGATGTTAATTTGAGTTTCTTTTAAAACAGAACATCATATCACAACCAAAGTGTCTTTATGGTTATGTCATAACATAAATGAGTCGATTCCCAACATTACATTGTCGGTGATGATCTGGATTCAATTATCCAAATGTTAATGATTTACAGTTCACTAGACTAATTGGCTCATTATTTTCTCTAAAATGTGATTCCTTTCACATTCATTAGAGGCAATTTATAGATGCATTCCCATTCTCACAATGAATTTTTATACGATAACCGTTCGCACCAATTTCGTAAGAACTTGACAAATTGTGATTAGCTCTTAGTTCTTACAGAGCTAATGTAAATTTTAATATTTATACAAATTAGGCAACAAAGATTGGGCATTTCTTCGCTCGGCTATTTTTTTTTTTTGAAGGAAGAAGGGGGCTTTGAAAAGCCTCTAAAATTTTATTTATTGACTACCTCATTCAAATTGAGGTTTGAAGGATTACATAGAAGAGGTGGCAGATAGACACACCCTCCTGGTTGATCATGATCATCACATGGTATTATATAAGGAAAAAAATCAACAAGCAGTTTAATATATTTCCTTAAGAGCTTCGTGTAATAAGTAGTGTGGCCTTATTACGTAACAAAAGAAAATTTATCTCATTTACTCTAGACTGTTACAGTTCATGAAGATGATATACTTTTCATCAAAATGTGTGAATGATCCTTTTAACACAAGTACTTTTGAGTATATCTCAAGTGCTTTAGAGTATTTCAGTCTCATGGAAATGATATACTTTTTATTCCATAAGTACATACAATGAATTCAGTTCTTCGAAAAAAAAAAAAAAACTTTATTTTTGCTTTTTAGGAAAAATAAATGTTTATTAAACTACTATACAATCAATAGTCTATGATCAAATCATACAAAATTCAGTTGAATAAAGATAATTAATAAACTTATCAAAATGTAAGTGTATTAATTGGGCAAGTTTCTTATTGCCACTGAAGTTGACAATCGGGGCTATGACCTTCTTTTAACATATAGTGAGTTTGTTGTCATTTAAGCTCTCTCTATATCTTATAGTTGGATGCTACTATATGATATCGGCATTACATTGCTTGTACCATTCTCAGTAAATGTTTATACCAAGTTTCCAACTCCAGTTTAAATGAGTCGGAATTACATCTCTGTCTCATGAACGGTAGATACATTTACTTTGTATCGATATTACTATTACTTGAGCCAGAATTACATCTCTTGTCCTTTTTTAGAAAAGGCTTATATATTCTACCATAATTTATGTGTATTCTTTCACATATTATAGTATACCAATGTTGGTATGATTTAGCACATATTTATCATCTGTTCTTCGAGGTTCTTTCCATATTTATCTTGCCCCTGTTACCTTAAGTTGAGAAATTTATTTATCCCAATAGGTATACATTAGATAATCTCACATGCCTCTCAACCACTTACATTGGGTTGAATATCTTACGAAAGACCTTGAATCTCTTATTAACATATTTCAGCATCTATTGTTACTTTAGTATAATGGATGAAGTTGAAAAGATAAAAATGGAAATATTTTTCTGACTTATGTCACATTTTGTGAATTTCTTTCCACAAAAGTTGAGGTGCTAATTTGTAACCTATCTTTATAGTCTATCAAGTGGCATCCGTCCCACTGAACATTCAAATTTTCAGGGGCAAAAATTTAATGAATGTTTCAAAAATTTCGTTCAGAATATCACATAATATGAAAAGTTAATATGTCGCATAAGAAACGTAAAAACTACAACTTCCTCTTTAAACAGTGCATCGTTATAGGTAGAATATATTTTTTTTATGGAAGTATTATACTTGTGCACGCAAACTTCCATATGAAATACCCTTTAATGGTGCTCAAGTACTTCTGAGTCCAAAAAGTCAAATTCGAGTCGAGTTGGTTTAATCAAAGTCCGGTCAACTATTTGGTCATGGCCCGGTCCATTGGGTTAACAAGGTCCTGGTTAACGGATATAAGCATATAAAGTCCATTATACGTTAAATATTTAGGACGATTGATAATAAAGTTGAAACTTTAGTGCCCCCAAAGCTAGCAGCTGACTAATCCAAGCGATTAACTAGAAACAGAGGCACTATGAATCTAAATCATATCTTTAAGTATTCAATTAAGAAAGCTGCTACAAACTTAACCCAAAAAACTAGCCCCGCTCTAAAATTTATATATACATGAATTCCTCTCAAATGATACATATACAATAGCCATTTGGTTTACAAATAGAATATACAACATAATAAACATAACCGAAGTTAACCAACTAATGGACTCAACTCCACGAAGCTTCCACTCGCTACCCTAATCTGTCTCTGAAACTGAAAGTGGGAATGGGTGCGCACATCATCCCTAAAAGGGGTGCCCAGTAGGAAAATAACATTTAACTTTCAAGTAATCATTGGAATGATTTGGAAAACAATTCATGTTTTCCTAGAACACTAAAAGACAACCAATTCACATAAATAAACAATCATGGTATATGGAACTAACTCCTTCTTCAAAACAATGAATTATTGGATGTCGACCAATTCCTTACACATCCAATTGTATACATTGACAATGAAATATATTGGATGTCGACCAATTCCTTACACATCTCCCCCCCTTTAATAAGCGCAAGCCAAATGAAAACACGCTAATCCAATTGGTGTACCGCACGTATTTTTCGTCGCCGTTCAATTGGTTGGTGAACGTACTTTTCATAAACCCGTACTTTTGACCCACATCTTCCCGTCAAAAGCAGCAGCCTCGAATTCTCCTCCGTTGTTTTTTTTCCTCTCTTCTCTTCTCAAGTGTGCATAACCAAATCCTCTCTTCTCCTAACTGAAATCTACATCAAGAGCCTACAATCCAACGAAAAACACAGAGTGAATCGAAATTGAGGAATTGCGAACAGGGTATGTTATTTCTCAATTTCTATTGCGAACCTTCTATTGCGAACCCTAAATCCTCAATTTCTATTGTGTTTTCATTTGGCTTGCGCTTATTAAAGGGGGGAGATATGAACATTCAAAATGGTGAGATTTCAGCATGATCAACATGTCTTAGGTAAACCCCTTTGTTTCTTTGTTTCTAAATTCTTCAATTTTTTGAGTTTGTGTACATTGTTGATGATGAATTTTGGGGGTTTTGCAAAACCTAATAATAATGGTGAAAACCCTCAACTCAAAACAAGTAAAAATTCAACAGTAATAAGCGAGGTGCAAATCGATTCCTTTAGGTGTTAGAGCATGTGTACAACACCGAAAGTTTTAATTTTATGGTATTCAAAAAAGTGCGGATTTTAAAATGTTTTCAATCGCATTTTCTTATGTTTTTGTTTTTTGTTTTGGTATCATTTTTAGTTAAGAAGGTTTGAGCTAAGAATATTGAAGCAGCGTGGGTGCGGAGTCGGCTTTGTGGTGGTAAGCATTAGAAATGATGTTTATTATGTCAACTAAAATGTACTTGCTAGAATAAATGAATCGAAAAACTTTAGTATGGGAGATGAGCAAAAATCCATATCCATATTCAATGTATACACCTTTTGTAGCTGCATCAAGTTGGAAATGGCCCGATTCAATTTATTCCTCTTAACTTTCGTTTAAGGTATGGATACATCTCAAAAGTCGTTCACACAAGCCGAAGAAGTATGATGGCTGAAGAACAACGAGCTTCTTTGCGGCGAAGGCGTCGTCTTCTCTATAGACAACGTCAACAAGAGATGACAGATGAGGAGAGATTGCTCCAAAATGAGCGTAGGCAGAAGTCAAGTATAAAGCGGCGGCAATATCGTGAACCACGACAACCATCAAAAGATAGATGTCCTTTCGCTCTACACAACGTCAACAAAATATGGCCCGAAGAGATATTGCTACAAAATGAGCGGAGGAGAAATCGGTATAGAGCAAAGCTGACAACATGCGGAAAATAGAGATCTTCCTTCGTCATCAACAAGCAATGCGAGATGCATACGTTCCAAAATCGTTTTGCCACTCGAAGAAGCATGATGACTGAAGAACAACGAGCTATTGAAAGAGAAAGGTGTCGTGTTCGCAATATGAATAAATCGACATAACATGACGAGATGAAGAAAGATTGCTACAAAACGAGCATAGCGTAGAACAAAGATAGATCTAGGCAAAGAAACTATTCAAAACAAATCTTCCTTCAACATCTACAACCAACAATGATACACACCTATTTGAGCATGTCATACATAAACATGTGCCAGGCGAAGTCGCAAGACTTACGGTCGTGTCTCTGCGGTAACAATGAATATCACAGAAGGGTATATGGAATTGGGCCCAGAACATAGAGGTATGATTTAAGTATGAATTCAACTTATTTCATTGTAAAAGAATGATCCTTCATACAATAGTCCAACTTCTGCCAATTAATAGAACTTTTGGCAAAAATTACAGCTCCCTACATACGTAATTATGAAGATATGATAGAGTTTGATGAGCAAATCAATGCAGTGAGAAGGCGGTCAGGATGAGAGTTACCAAGAGGATATACTGGGGAAGGTATATTTTTAAACTATTACTTGATATACTAATACTATATTTGAGGAAGGGGTAATGCAATCCAGCGGTATTAAAATCTTAAAATTTATGTTTTCATATGGATACTTCAACTGTTGATTTTGGTTTAGCTGGATACTTACAACATTATCTTTGGTGGAGATGGTATGTAGGGATTTCTTTTAGTAATTCTTAGTAGCTGATTCTTACTGCATGGTCTTATAATGATTGTAGGTGAATCGGAGAATCCTCAATCCAATCATGGAATCAGCCGTGAAAGAAGGAGAACAGTATTACAGGGAGGTAAGATTTTAAACGAGTTTCTAACAAACTCTATTTTCTTGCATGCTTCAAATTAAACTATATATCATGTGTTTGTCTGTTTTCAGTTCCTCTTCTGCTTTGTTTCGTTGCAATATACCTTTTGATTTGATATTCATTAGAAGCTGTAGCTTTTCATTGAAATTCTTATAAATGTTAAGTATGGTGTGGATATCTACTGCGGCGGTGTTTTCATTGAAATATTGTACATGACTATGGTGTTCTAGACTTTGCAATTAGTTATGAGTAGGTTGTCGATTCTACGTTCGGACACTATAATGCTACAATAGACAAATTCTAACCCTTAAGCGACTGATTCTATAATAGAATCGGCAATAGGAGTGAGAAATAAGCTTAGAAGCTCACGGCTTTTGCAGACATATTGTATCCTCGATTAAGTGTCTCACATTAAAAAACCCTATTTCTGATGACCGAGCAAAGTTTTGTTTCTTGTATCTTTGATCTTCCGGGTATGTATCAAATTTTGTTTCAGACCACACAGATGAATTTACCTATTATTTTTTTCTCTGTGTTGTTAGGTCGATCACGAAGAGGGGACGAATGTGTCTAATAGAGGATTTCGTAACTGCGCAAGGGGTTTCGTCGACTTAAATTCACTTCCACGCCTGCGATTGAATGACATTAGCTTATGTGAGCATTGTGGAGCTAATTTGTTTCCCCATGAGACTAATCAACTGTTGTTTGAATGGAAAAGTCGACCTACCATATCTTCCGGTACCTCCGAACTTATGGAGCTATTTCTTACAATCAGTTAATGGAGTTCATTTCGAGAACAATATTCGTTCATTCAACCATGTTTTTGCCTTGGCATCCATTGGGGAGTGCGTATCGACCATAACCACGGCTAATCTTAGGAAGGGAGTGTATACATATCGTGCTCAAGGTACTATGTATCATAAGATTGGGAGTCTCATTCGAGTCAAGTGATAGACAAGGTTCCTTCAAATGTATATATACGACACCGAACATGAATTGGAGAACCGATTGAAAGAGCAACGTTTGCTGCCAAGAATGACAAGGGCAAGAACAGGTTCGAGTCACGAAATTGAAGAAGGCAGCAACGAGGAAGTGCTTGCTATATTGAAAGGAGTCTTTGGACAGATGCAACCCATACGTACGTGTTATTCGCCCAGATTTCACAAGGTAATGACTTGCATGATGTTCGTATACATATAAAAGAGCAACCAACGCATCGTCGTCAATATAACATGCCAACATCACCGCAAGTAGTTCTTTATATTAGTTGGCGGAGAAGAGCCGAGTGAAGTGCTTCCCAGGGGACATCATCGTTGAAACAAATTGGGAGGCAACTTAAGAATGCACGACACGGCATGTTTCTATGATCCACTTCCGAGTATCCATTGCTACTTCCTTATGGGAGTTTTGGATGGGATTTGACAATTTTCTCAGATAATGCTAGAAGGATCGGTTGTCGAGCATATTATGCATATATGTTACGGGTAAAAGTGAACTTACTTTGAATAAGGAATTCTCTAACTTAAGATTCTTCGAATGCATGTTAGTCACTAATTGATTTTGATGTCATTAGATTCGAGACAACGATGACTCGGTTACATTACGTCTTCGAAGCGCTGCATTGTCGTGGTTGATAACTCGTGAAGATCTCAACAATGCAGTTGAGATGGGTTCGAATAACCAAAGGTCATTAGAAGTGATTGGTACTAAGTGCTCTTGGCCATTTGAGATGCAAACACGGGTAATAATAATTCAAAAGGATATGACAACATAAATTAAACTGCAATAAACGACTTCTCATTTATTTGATTAATAATTCGTTACACAATGCATTCGTTGATGTATGCATTTCGTTTATACGATAAGGAAATTACTCATGACATGTAATCCTAAGATAACACTATGGTCATATCACTTGAGATGATTTTTATAAGATAACATGTTTAATCTTAGATTTATAAGCATCAATTATTCTAGGAATAGAGATGAGTGTATGCCTACCAAGAGATGAGCATATAGATATGATTTTCCTTCGACATACGGGTTAGAGTAACTTCCCTTGGTTTCTCCTCTTAGACCACGGCTGCATGAAAACGACGAGGGCGATGAGCACGAATTAGTTACTAGATCAACATATTAGTCTTTGTTGAGTTTATGCAAACGATTTTATGCCAATTCTTATTTGCGCATAGTTCAAATACAAACTATTGTTATTGTGTGTATTTTTGCACCAATTCTATTCTCTCGCATATATATATATACTTCAATATAAATATGTGGTGGTTATATCCAGGTGATATTGGACAGCAAAGTTATTACGCACTCCAAGTTATCTGAGGAAGGCCGTGATATGCATCAAAGGTATTATGGACGCCATGGCATTGGTTGAAATACGGCAAACCTGATTTTTATAACCATGACATGTAATCCTAAGTGGGAGGAGATCCGAAGGAATTAAAACCAGGGCAACAGGCACATGATAGGCCGAGATCGGCGACGAGAGTGTTTCATTCTAAGTTTGAAGAAGCGAAGGCGGATTTGTTCACTACGGGGTTAGGAAAGGTTGTTGCACATGTTCATGTCATTGAGTTTCAGAAAAGAGGCCTTCCATGCACACATTCTTATCATTCTCGATGAAAGAGACAAACTACATGCTTGAGATGACTATAAAATCTGGTTGTTAAAAGAAATGCCGTCAGGATATTGAACGGAGCTGTATGAGGCTGTCCTAAAACATATGATACATATCGAGTGTTCGTTGTCGAAGCTGATAGTGTTTGTAAGAAAAAAGCGGGAAGTGCAGAAACAGTTTAGAAGAATTTTGCACTGACAACTCTAGAAGGTGAGGATTCGTATCCAACCTATAGAAGGCGAGATGATGGTAGAGAAGTTACCCTCCACAAAAGTTGCTAATTTGTAACTTTCATATGGAGGGTAACTTCTCTACCATCATCTCGCCTTCTATAGATTGGATATGAATCCTCACCTTCTAGAGTTGCCGGTGCAAAATTCTTCTAAATCAAGCTTGCACTTCCTGCTTTTTCTTACAAACACTATCAATCGACAACGAACACGGCATATGTATCATATGTTTTAGGACAGCCTCATACAGCTCCGGTTCAATATCCGGACGGTATTTCTCGCTCTAACAATCAGTATCACAGTCATCCGGGCTACGTAGCTTGTCTCTTTCATCGAGAATGATAAGAATGTGTGCATGTGGAAGGCCTCTTTTCTGAAACTCAATGACATGAACATGTGCAACAACCTTTCCTAGAACCCCTGTAGTGAACAAATCCGTCTTCGATTCTTCAAACTTAGAATGAAACACTCTCGTCATCGATCCGGCCTATCATGTGCCCGTTGCCCGGGTTTTAATTCCTTCCGGATCTCCTCCCACTTAGGATTACATGTCATGGTTATAAAAAATCAGGTTTGCCGTACAACCAATGCCATGGCGTCATAATACCTTTGATGCATATCACGCGGGCTTCCTGTATAACTTGGAGGCAGAATAACTCGCTGTCCAATATCACCTGGATATAACCACCACATATTTATATTGAAGTATATATATATATGCAGTAGAATAGAATTGGTGCCAAACAGTTTACACAACAATAGTTTGTATTTGAACTATGCAAATAAGAATTGGCATAAAATCGTTTGCATAAACTCAACAGTACTAATATGTTGATCTAGTAACTAATTCGTGCTCATCGCCTGTCGTTTTCACAGGCCGTGGTCTAAGAGGAGAAACCAAGGGAAGTTACTCTAACCCAGATGTCGAAGGAAAATCATATCTATATGCTCATCTCTTGGTAGGCATACACTCATCTCTCTATTCCTAGAATAATTGATGCTTATAAAATCTAAGATTAAACATGTTATCTTATAAAAATCATCTCAGGCAAGATATGACCATAGTGTTATCTTAGGATTACATGTCATGAGTAAGATGTCTTATCGATAAACGAAATGCATACATCAACGAATGCAGTTGTGTAACGAATTATTAATCAAATAAATGAGAAGTCAGTTATTGCAGTTTAATTTATGTTGTCATATCCTTTGAATTATTATTACCCGTGTTTGCATCTGCAGCGTCAAGAGCGCCGGAGTACCAATCAGCTCGGAATGACCTTTGGTTATCTCGAACCCATCTCAACTGCATTGTTGAGATCTTCACGTAGTTATCAACCACGTATTGTCTAAAGTTAGTTTCCCAAAGACGCACAGTAATCGAGTCATCGTTGTCTCGAATCTAATGACATCAGTCAATTAGTGACTAACATGCATTCGAAGAATCTTAAGTTAGAGAATTCCCTTATTCAAAGTAAGTTCACTTTACTCGTAACATATATGCATAATATGCTCGACAACCGATCCTTCTAGCATTATCGGAGAAAATTGTCAAATCCCATCCAAAACTCCCATAAGGAAGTAGCAATGGATATATGAAGGGATCATAGAAACATGCCGTGTCGCACATTCTAAGTTGCCCCTGAATTTGTTTCAACGATGATGTCCCCGGGAAGCACTTCACTAGCTCTTCTCCGCCAACTAAGATAGCAGCTACTTGCGGTGATGTTGGCATGTTATATTGACGACGATACGTTGGTTGCTCTTTTATATGTAGACGAACATCATGCAAGTCATTACCTTGTGAAATCGCGAATAACACGTACGTATGGGTTGCATCTGTCCAAAGACTCCTTTCAATATAGCAAGCACTTCCCCGTTAAGCGGTTCTTCAATTTCTGTTGACTCCCGAACCTCGTTCCTTGCCCTTGTCATTCTTGGCAGCAAACCGTTGCTCTTTCAATCGGTTCTCCAATTCATGTTCGTGTCGTATATATACATTTGAAGGAACCTTGGTCTATCACTTGATTCTCGAATGAGACTCCCAATCTTATGATACATAGTACCTTGAGCACGATATGTATACACTCCCTTCCTAAGATTAGCCGTGTTATGGTCGATACGTACCCCAATGGATGTGAAGGCAAAAACATGGTTGAATGAACGAATATTGTTCCGAAATGAACTCCATTAACCGATTGTGCAAGTAAATAGCTCCATAAGTTCTGGAGGTACCGGAAGATATGGTAGGTCGACTTTTCCATTCAAACAACGAGTTGATTAGTCTCATGGGGAAACAAACTTAGCTCCACAATGCTCACATAAGCTAATGTCATTCAATTGCAGGCGTGGAAGTGAATTTAAGTCGACGAAACCCTTGCAGAGTTACGAAATCCTCTATTAGACACATTCGCCCCCCTCTTCGTGATCGACCTAACAACACAGAAAAAAATAATAGGTAAATTCATCTCGTGTGGTCCAAACAAAATTTGATACATACCCGGAAGATCAAAGATACAGTAAACAAAACTTTGCTCGGGTCATTGTGTTAGGGTTTTTTAATGCAGAGACACTTAATCGAGGATACAATATGTCTGCAAAGCCAGTAGCTTCTTAAGCTTATTTCTCAATTCTATTGCTGGATTCTATTATAGAATCGCTCGGTTTAAGGGTTAGAATTTGTCTATTGTAGCATTATAGTGTCTGAATGTAGAATCGACAACCTACTCATAACTAATTGCAAAGTCTAGAACACCATAGTCATGTACAATATTTCAATGAAAACACTGGCCAGAGTAGATATCCACACCATACTTAACATTTATAAGAATTTCAATGAAAAGCTACAGTTCTAGAATGAATACTGAAATCTGAAAAAGGTATATTGCAACGAAACAAAGCAGAAGAGGAACTGAAAACAAACAAACACATGATATATAGTTTAATTTGAAGCATGCAGTAAAATAGAGTTTGTTAGAAACTGTATAAAATCTTACCTCCCCGCAATCACTGTTCTCCTTCTTTCACTACCGATTCCATGATTGGATTGAGGATTCTCCGATTCACCTACAATCATTATAAGACCATGCAAAGAAGAATTAGCTACTAAGAATTACTAAAAGAAATCCCTACATACCATCTCCACCAAAGATAATGTTGTAAGTATCCACTAAACCAAAATCAACGGGTTGAAGTATCCATATGAAAACATAAATTTTAAGATTTTAATACCGCTGGATTGCATTACCCCTTCCTCAAATATAGTATTAGTATATCAAGTAATAGTTTAAAAATATACCTTCCTGTATATCCTCTTGGTAACTCTCATCCGGACCGTCTTCTGTTGCATTGATTTGCTCATCAAACTCTATCATATCTTCATAATTCGTATGTAGGGGAGCTGTAATTTTTGCCAAAAAGTTCTATTAATTGGCAGAAGTTGGACTATTGTATGAAGGATCATTCTTTTACAATGAAATAAGTTGAATTCATACTTAAATCATACCTCTATGTTTCGGGCCCAATTCCATATACCCTTCGGTATTATTCATTGTTACTGCAGAGACACGACCAGTAAGTCTTGCGACTTCGCCCTCGCACATGTTTATGTATGACATGCTCAAATAGGTGTGTATCATTGTTGGTTGTAGATGTTGAAGGAAGATTTGTTTTCAATAGTTTGCTTTGCCTAGATCTATCTTTGATTCTGCCTATGCTCGTTTTTGTAGCAATCTTTCTTCATCTGTCATGTTATGTCGACGATTCATATTGCGAACACGACACCTTTCTCTTTCAATAGCTCGTTGTTCTTCAGTCATCATGCTTCTTCGAGTGGCAAAACGATTTTGGAACGTATGCATCTCAGTATTGCTTGTTGATGACGAAGGAAGATCTCTATTTTCCGCATGTTGCTGCCTTGCTCTATACTGATTTCTCCTCCGCTCATTTTGTAGCAATATCTCTTCGGCTGTCATATTTTGTTGACGTTGTGTAGAGCGAACAGGACATCTATCTGTTTCAGTAGGTTGTCGTGGTTCACGATGTTGCTGCCTCGCTCTATACTGACTTCGTCTACGCTCATTTTGGAGCAATCTCTCCTCATCTGTCATCTCTTGTTGACGTTGTCTATAGAGAAGACGACGCCTTTCGCCGCAGTATTCGTTGTTCTTCAGTCATCATACTTCTTCGAGCAGCAGAACGACTTTGAGATGTATCCATACCTTAAACGAAAGTTAAGAGGAATAAATTGAATCAGTTTCATTTCCAACTTGATGCAGCTGCAAAAGGGGTGTATACATTGAATATGGATATGGATTTTTGCTCATCTCCCCATACTAAAGTTTTTCTGATTCATTTATTCTAGCAAGTACATTTCAGTTGACATAATAAACATCATTTCTAATGCTTACCAGCCACAAAGCCGACTCCGCACCCACACCTGCTTCAATATTCTTAGCTCCAAACCTTCTTAACTAAAAATGATACCAAAACAAAAAAACAAAAACATAAGAAAATGCAGATTGAAAACATTTTTAAAATCCAGAATTCCTTTTGAATACCATAAAATTAAAACTTTCAGTGTTGTACACATGCGTTCTAACACCGAAAAGGAATCAGTTGCACCTCGCCGCACTTATTACCTGTTGAATTTTTACTTGTTTTGAGTTGAGGGTTTTCACCATTATTATTAGGTTTTGCAAAACCCCCAAAATTCATCATCAACAATGTACACAAACTCAAAAAATTGAAGAATTTAGAAACAAAGAAACAAAGGGGTTTACCTAAGACATGTTGATCATCTTTGAAATCTCACCATTTTGAATGTTCATATCTCCCCCTTTAATAAGCGCAAGCCAAATGAAAACACAATAGAAATTGAGGATTTAGGGTTCGCAATAGAAGGTTCGCAATAGAAATTGAGAAATAACATACCTGTTTAAATTCCTCAATTTCTATTCACTCTGTGTTTTTCGTTGGATTGTAGGCTCTTGATGTAGATTTCAGTTAGGAGAAGAGAGGATTTGGTTATGCACACTTGAGAAGAGAAGAGAGGAAAAAAAACAACGGAGGAGAATTCGAGGCTGCTGCTTTTGACGGGAAGATGTGGGTCAAAAGTACGGGTTTATGAAAAGTACGTTCACCAACCAATTGAACGGCGACGAAAAATACGTGCGGTACACCAATTGGATTAGCGTGTTTTCATTTGGCTTGCGCTTATTAAAGGGGGGGAGATATGATTCTTTCAACATACCATGGTAGCCTGTTTCGTGAACACTCGTATATCTCCAGCCTACAACTAAATGTGAAAAAACTTGAGCTCACAACGCAGATGTAATCGGGTAATTTTGGTCATGTTAATTGTTAAGTTAACACAAAATTGGTTAAAATAACCAAAATCAAAATTTCCTGGGTGAAAAGGACAGTCATATTTAGATACTGTTTAAATGGACAAAAATTTAAAAATAGGCAGGATGTAACCAGTTTCATCATGTCCATTTTCAAATATTTTTTCTTATTTTTATTTTACATAGGATGCATCCAGTTTCATCCTTGCTATTTTTTAAGTTTAAGCCATGATGAATCCAGTTTCATCCTTGCTATTTTTTTTTTAGTCCATTTCACCCATAAAATTTTTTACTCGTCCATTTGAACCGTGTTTTAATTTTTTTTGGACAAATGACCCATTTTCTGTTAAGTTAATAGTAATACTACTTCTTGATGACCGATAAAAAAAAGTACATC
This sequence comes from Papaver armeniacum, assembly GCA_023531295.1. Taxonomy (NCBI): domain Eukaryota; kingdom Viridiplantae; phylum Streptophyta; class Magnoliopsida; order Ranunculales; family Papaveraceae; genus Papaver; species Papaver armeniacum. The sequence continues at coordinate 62,610 of JAJJWW010013755.1, forward strand.
TTGATGACTCATACTCATAGTTATTCTGATTTGTGGTACTTTTTTTTGTAAGGAATAAGTATTTTGAGGAATGATCTATAGAGCTGTCGATGTGTGGACACATAATTAACCATAACTTCTTTGTTACGTACCCACGCATCCTGCATCCAGATACATCTTTAGAACAAGAACAATCCACAATTTCTTCAACATTAGTAAATAAATTTTCTAACCACTTCATTCATGCCTTTTCAGTTACCATTCACATGTCTGGGTGTACCGGATGGTGTATATGTGAATCTATCCGGCTAAGTTGAAGAAATATTGGTTTTGGGTTTTAAATCCCATACAACCGTAATGAGATTGATTTCATTATTTTGTATATATACTAATTGTACAATTACATTCAATGAGTGAAGATCCTAATACTATAATTACATCAAGAGAATTAAATTTATTCCTATCAATAAATCAAAAAATTAAAACTAATTACACCAATATTATTCTTTGCATGTACAAATCTTCTTTCCATATTCTTATTTGTATGTATTCAATCACATATTATTCTTTGCATGCGTACCAGTCTTGTTTCCATATTCTTCATTGCATGTATTCAATCACATATTCTTCTTTGCATGTGCTAATCTTCTTTCCAAGTTTATCAAGGGACTGATAAACTTAATACCCCCTCAAGTTGGAGTGGTAGAGACGAACGAACGCCCAACTTGCCAACTAGACGACAAAATTGCGGAGCTCCCAAAAGCTTAGTGAAAACATCACCCTTGCTCAGATTTACGGAAGATGTTTTGGTAGAATCAATCCACTTATTAACTTTTCACGAACAAAATAGCAATCAATCTCGATGTGTTTAGTAAGCTCATGAAATACCGGATTTTGAGCAATATGAATTGCTGCTTGACTATCACAAGAAACAGTGATGGGAAGAGGACAAGAAATGTGCATGCCTTTGAAGAGATAAACTAACCATTGAAGCTCAGCGGTTAGATTTTCCAAAGCACGATATTCAGCTTCAGCTGATGAACGATCCACAGTAGGTTGTTTCTTTGATTTCCAAGAAATTGGACTATTACCTAAGGTAACAAAATATCCAGTGGTAGACCGACGAGTAATTGGGCAGCCTGCCCAATCAGAGTCTGTGTAACCGTGAAGGGATGGAGAACTGGATGAGGACAGAAATATGCGATGTCGAATAGTTCATTTGAGATAGAGTAGAATACGCTGAGCAGCATCCATGTGAGCTGATCTTGGATTTTGCAAAAGCTGACTCATATAATAGACTGAGTAAGTGATGTCAGGACGAGTGACAGTAAGATATAATAGATGACCAATGAGACGGTGAAAAGAGCTTGGTCAGTAGGAAGTAACTTGAGATGTGTATCCATTAGAAAAGCTGAAACACGGGCCCCTGTAAGGCCAGAATCCTTAAGAATATCAAGAATATATATTTACGTCGACATAGAAAAATACCTTTTGAAGATCTGGATACTTCAATGCCCAAGAAATATTGTAAATGACCAAGAACTTTGATTGAAAAATGAGATGCAAGGCGCGATACTTGGGAGAATTAATGAATTCATTATCAGTGGCAATGATAATGATATCATCAGCAAAGACAAGAACAAAAATTGAGGTTGTTCCCTTATGATATGTGAAAATCGAATTATCACATAATGATTTGTAAAAACCTTCGGATAGTAAAACCGAAGAAATTTTGGTAAACAATTGATGAGAGGCTTGTTTAAGGCCGTAGATAGACTTTTTGAGTTTCAAAACCTGAGACTCACCTTTGCTTGCTAAACCAGGGGGTATCTTCATATAAATTTCCTCATCTAGGTCCCCATGAAGAAACGCATTGTTGACATCTAATTGATGAAGAGACCACCCTTTAATAGCTGCAATATATAGTAATATACGGACAGTGACCAGTTTAGCTACTGGTGCAAAGGTATCGTAGTAATCGATACCTTCTTGTTGAGTATAACCTTTGGCTACAAGACGAGCCTTATATCGCTCAATAGTGCCATCAGCATTTAATTTTATTTTGAAAACCCATTTTTAGCCAATGACTGTTTTACCAGGTGGTAAGTCAACAAGTATCCAAGTATTATTAGCTTCTAATTAAAGCCATGATTTCTTTAGCATGGCAGCACGCCATTTAGAACACTTGTTTTCTTGAGAAAATGATTTTGGTTATGCAGTAAGGATTACAAAAGCTAGAAATGCTTGATGAGATAGAGTGAATTTGTCAAAAGACAAATAATTTTTCATATGATAAATCAAGGTTGATTTGCTCGCAGCTGCGGAACAATGATAATCCTTTAAGTATGGTGGTGAGTTATGAACCCGAGATGGACGCGCATGTGTTTCAGGTACTGCAAGTACTGCAGATTCTGGCAAAGGAACAACCGAATTAGGTTGTGTCATGTCAGATGAAGATGGAGATGGAGAGCTATGCTCGGTGGAAGAATACTGTCTTGGAGATGCTACAGTCGATTGATGCACTGAATAATGATGAGTATCCGAAGATGTATATGTAGATGAGTGATTTTGTGAACCACATTGAATAACAGATTGCTGGGCAGTGAAAAGATCTGATTTCCTGGAAGGAAGTGATTGTTCAGAATGAGGAAATGAACAAGAATTATGAGACTGAGTAGAGGTGGAAGTGTCGAGTGTTGTTGTGTGGAAGATAGAGGAGTGCGTATTAAGCCATAGTGCATATACTCGGATTGCTGTTCTGACACAGGAATAGACAAAGATTGAGAAGTACATAAATCATGAAAGGGAAAGATAGTTTCATGAAATACTAGATCACGGGATACATAGGTAGATTTTGATTCAATATCATAAATAGTGTAACCTTTCTGTCCTATGGATAGCCAATAAATATGCCTGGCTTGGCACGTTGATCAAACTTGTTAGTTATGCGAGTGTTTCTGCCAAAACAAAGACATCCAAAAACACAAAATGCAGGAGCATTTCATGTGGAGATTTATGTGATAAAACTGGTGTTGGCAGTTCATTGATAAGATATGTAGCAGGAAAAATACAATCACCCCAGAAACGTATGGGTAAGTTGGCTTGAAATCGTAATGCTCGTGCTACATTAAGCAAATGACGATGTTTTCTTTCAACAATTCCATTTTGTTGTGGAGTGTAGACACAAATGTTTTGATGTAGAATATCATTATGGTGAAACGAAGATTGGAGTTCATTAGATTTGAACTCAAAGCCTTTGTCAGACCTAAAAATCTAAAGACAAGGGATAAGTAATGTGTTAATACTAGAGGAGATGCTGGTGATTTTCTGCCAAAATTGTTTGACAACAAAGGAAAAAAAATATTTGAGAAACTTTAAAGTTTCAGACTTTATTTTCATCAAAAACACCCAAGTACATCGAGAATAGTCATCGACAATTGTTAGAAAGTACTTGGCACTAGTTAGAGATGCAGTGGAGAAAGGTCCCCAAATGTCAGTATGTATTAATTGGAAAGGATGCTTAGAGAAAGAAACACTTTTATTAAATTTAAGGCGAGTTTGGTTTACCATGGGGCATACATCACACAAGTGTTTAAACGAAGAATGAATGTAAACAAATTTGCGAGATAAAAAATTAAGACAATCCTCATTGAGATGACCTAGACGACAGTGCCAAGTATATAATGGCTTATTTGCAGCTAGAGAATAAACAGATGGTTGAAAACAAAAATGGTAAAGGCCAACAATTCGCCTACTCCATCCAATCTTCATTCTCGTGTGAAGGTCTTGAAAGATACAAGACTGATGTGAGAATTTGATACAGCAATTTGCTGTGCTTGTAAGTTGGCTTACAGAGATCAAGTTGAATTTAAAACTTGGAATATGAAAAACATTATGAAAAGGCGAGGGTACCCAAATATACCTCAAGCTCAAACTTTTCCTACCTATAAGTCCTTTCGCCGAAAGTGATTGTCTATGGACTGAGTCGAGACAACGCAACTAATTGGTTCACACTTCGTGTGATCGTCTATGGATACGAGATCGAGACAATACAACAACAAAGTATGTTACTTGATAAAAAGGTTCGGACTTAACCAAACACAATAGGATTCACTTATAAAGTAATTAGGAATTAACGTTTGTGTAATTTACTTTAATTATAATAAAACGATTATAATGCGGAAATATAAAGTGAATATAAAGTAAATGACACAACAATATTTTGTTAACGAGGAAACCACAAATGCAGAAAAACCACGGGACCTTGTCCAGAATTGAATACTCTCAGGATTAAGCCGCTACACAAAGTTACACCTAACTTCGTATAGTTGAGACCAAGGAACTAAACCTAAAGTTCACCTAGTTCCGTCTGTATTCCCACGCCTCCGACCTATGAATAAGTCACGTACTTGGAACAATTCCTTTGGTTCGTATTCCAAACAGTAAAGGAACAACAAATCTGTTTGGTATCAACTCTATTCAACCAAGTGATATGAGTCGGACAAAGGATCTTTTGTTTATCTTAACATAAACTACTTCGTCAGGTCCTTAGATCTATCTTATGTTCAATTACCGAAGTAATCATTTAAGATTAAGCCAACAACACTCTTAATCCAAAGAATTGTGTTGATTCCGATCTGCTCGATTAATCAATCCAATCTATCACAAGGATAAACCGATTTATTAATTGGATCCTCTTTTTACCGAAACAAGTATTGTGCACACCAAAGATTATGAACCCACAAATCAGAAATCTTCAATATCCTCTATATCTTCAAATATTTTTAGATCTTTAATAAACACCTTCACACAATGACTTGAATCTCTTGTGATCAATCACGCACAGAACGGAGTCTGTTAACAATGTATTATCACAAGATCGTCTTTAGAACTAACAACAGTCTAAAGATCCCTGTCGAAACTCTGAACTAGTTTGAGTGAATCTTATATCAGAAGAGAAGATTCTCAAGCATAAAGAAACTAGGTGCAATCAAAGTTCAACCACTGTTAGTCAATCAAATCAATGAAAACAAAAGATAAACTGCAATTATCTAGTTTCCCACCAACGGTACGTACTAATAGAGATTCTCAATCGCAAAGAAGACTTTAAACTGAGCAGCCGTAAGATATTTCTCCTAATTAGGTTATTATCCTCTCCGAATAGGCGGCTTCACCAGTAGCAGCACAACAAGAGGTAGTTTGCTGTTACGAAGAATTAGTTTGCTGGAAAGGAAAACTTCAAGTATTTATAGACAAGGAAGTTTGGACACCAAGGAATTTCCAAAACCGAAATATTCTCAAGATATTCATTAAAGCGAAAATTCGGTTTCCATAATTCCTTGAAATGCTCTTTCCAAAAATAGTGATCGAAATCTCTTAGAAAATATATAATTAGTAAATGCACATTACTAATTCTTATTTTCCTAAAAATGAAGTTAATAACCTTAATTAAAAGATTTTTAACTTATTTTTGTTTCGATCCTTGGATTCTCTTCCCTTAGCTATTAAGGAATAACTTTGAACAATTAAATCATAAACATTCACAGCACGTGTTCAAAGTATGTCGACATCTTAACTTTGTAAGTTCTCTTTCACACTTACAACCTTGAAACTGATTTGCCACACTTCCAAACAAGTTTAGAATTGGTTCATTTGACTTTCAAGAACTATGTGATTGATCAAATAACATTCAATCACAAATCATGGGTTTAACGATTCTTCAATGTGAGTACTGTAGGTACTAGGATCGGTTCCCCATATATATATGGTATCTAAATTATATGTGTTGCACATGTCCATAGGATCCGTTCCCCTTTGCCTAAAAACGTGTTGCACATGTCCATAGGATCTGTTCCCATTTCTGTTATAAACCTTGATGCACCTCATACAAGGATCAGTTCCCCTTTGTGATGAACTGCACCTCTTACTCGGATCGGTTCCCCTTTCCCATATTTGGTCAGACATAAAATCACAAACCCGATCATAACATCTCAAGTGATTACTTAAGATCGGTTTTACTAATAAAATATATACCAATACATAAGTCAGGCCTTTGTGAATAGTTTTACCAAGAACACAACAAGTCATGAATGGTTATACTAAATCACACATATTGGATGTTTACAGGATATGCAATGAATAACAATCCCAATAACGCCTGGCGATTTCCTTTTCGATTCACAAACAAGTTTATGAACTTACTTCCTTAGAACACATGTAAAAAATTGTTCCCTAGGATGAAATCCTCACCTCATACCCATACATAATCACAATACCATTCAAATGATTATGGCGATGTCTTATCTACAAAGTTTAATGGTTAAGCAATAAACCTCGTATTGTATTCCTTAATACTATGTCTATCTAGAGGTAAAATATACATTGCAGTTTTCTTTTCAATATGCACGACTTGAAAGATACGTTAGGGAATGAAACAGTTTAAGTCAAATATCACTAACCTCAAGTGGAAGGATAATTGTTGTCGTTGTATCTCCTTGCTTCTTCACATCTTCAAGTCTTTGCAATACTTGTAAAGTTTCATTATCCTAATACTTCCAAGATAACCTATACGAAGTTAACTCTAGTACATAATCAAGCGACTCTTAACATGAGTTTTGATTCACTAAAATATGACAACCAAACTTGACATACCAACGCTTGGTGGGTTCAACCGAGCTATGCTCTAACACATTGAGTAATTGAATATTGGGAGATAAATTGACTGTCTCAATATGAGTTACAGAAATATTTGAACCATATGGTAATTGAACCGTGATTGGGTTCCTAACTAACGTATAAGAAGAAAAACAAGAAAGAGTAGAGTATATGTGATGAGTAGCTCCACTGTCTACATTCCAAACAGAAGAAGAACAGTCTAGGGCAATACCTGCAAAGTTTGCAAATGGAGTGACGCCATTATCTTTATTTATGGTTCAAGCAAGGAGATGAGTCTTGCATATTGAGCAAATGATTATACCCTGGAAAGCGCAGGTATAGCCGAATACAGAAGAAAGACAGTAAAGACAAGACGGAGATGCAATATCCCGTGATCTGGGTGGATCCTTTTGGTAGCCATTGAGCTTCCAACATGTAGACTTAGTGTGTCCATGCTTATTGCAGTGGTCACAAAATGATGTTGGCCTTTTGTTTGTACCATTGCCAGGACTAAGGTTTTTGCCAGGATTGAAATAAGACCTTGGATTTGGTCTAGCTGAATAAGAGTCACTACGAGAGACATTGAGTGTTGTAGATTCAACATGAGTAATGGAGGATGAGTTTATACCTTGTTGTGTTTCCTCTTGCCTTACGAGATTGTATAACTTTGATGCAGATGGCATTGGCTCTATTAACAGGCATTGACTGCAGAGAGCATAAAAGCGATCATGAAGACCCTGGAGGAATTCCATTGAACGATTTTGATTGTGGTGATTTACAAAATCCTTGCCTGCTCCAAAGATGCAAGGGATGAGAGTCCTGAATGAATCCAGTTCATTCATATTTTCTTGTTTCAATGAAGAGATTGATTGTTGGAGAGCAAAAAGCTTAGGAGCATTGGTATGAGAGAATCGGTTTTTGATCTCTAACCACTGGTCTCTTGAAGATGGGAATGATTGAACACTAGAACGGATTTCTTGGTCAACTGAGTTGGAAACCAAGCTACCAACTAAGTCATCTGCTCGAGTCCAATGAGAAAGATCAATTGGATCAGTGGGTTTCACAATGGATCCATCAATATAACCGAGTATGGATTTAGCACTTAGGGACTTTTTGATTCCTCTTTCCCAGATGCAATAGTTGTCACTGGTGAGAAGAGGGGTGAAGATGACAGTGGTAGGATTGTCAGCCGTATGCACGTAATAGGGGCTTGATGGGGATAGACCTGATTCCCTATTAGGTTGATTATTTTTTGGAGGTGGAGGAGGTGCAGTTTCATCCTCAACACTCATTGTTGATGCAGTTGCAGAGAGTGGAGAAAAAAAACTAACTAACCTAGCTACCATGAAGAAATATTGTTTTTGGGTTTTAAATCTCATACAACTGTAATGAGATTGATTTCATTATTTTTTATATATACTAATTGTACAATTACATTGAATGAGTGAAGATCCTAATACTATAATTACATCAAGAGAATTAAATTTATTCCTATAATTAAAACAAAGAAATTAAAACTAATTACACCAATATTATTCTTTGCATGTACTAATTTTCTTTCCATATTCTTATTTGCATGTATTCAATCACATATTATTCTTTGCATGCGTACCAATCTTGTTTCCATATTCTTCATTCCATGCATTCAATCACATATTCTTCTTTGCATGTGCTAATCTTCTTTCCAAGTTTATCAAGGGACTGATAAATTTAATATAACCCGATTACCAAAATAAAATAAAATAAATTGTTATATGCACGATCCATACTAAAAATAACAAAAATAAATGCATCATACGAGTGATATGCCAACTGAGAATTCAAACTGAGGAAATCCAATCTATGGTCAAACTTTTCAGAAGTGTTTGAAGTTTAATCTGCAGTACTATACTCCATCCGTCCCAAATTAGATGAGCTAGTTGTAGTTTGCATAATTTTTAAGGCAAGGAGGAAAGGGGAGTATATTTAAGTATTTTTTACAATTATACCCTTATAGATAATAACTAATAAAATTTATAAATGATTTATCTTGTAAACTATACCACGGTTTTCGTAAACTTTATACCGTTGAAAAGCATTTTAAACACCTACGCAACGAATATAAACATGGTTATCAAATTATAAATATATATTATAGTAACAATAATCAATTAAAAGGGTAGTTTAGAAATACCCCCTTGATTAGTGAAATAGCTCATCTATTTTGGGACAAAATTTAAAATTAACTAGCTCATCTAATTTGGGACGGAGGGAGTATATTTTTACGTTACTTTTATGAGAACTACTAATTTTTGGAGAAATCAAAGAAGGTCTGTGGAGAAGTATAGATTTTTTCGGAAATCAAAATTTTTAAAAGGGTTTTTTGATAAAGTACTCCTACACTTCACTTTACACTAAAAAAGTGCCCCCGTTTTTAGAAATTTGTTAAAGTACCCTTGTCTTGACCGTTTTATTCAAAAAACGGTTAACAACAGTTAGCAGTTGTTAATGCTTAGGTGGCAGCGTCAAAATGTCTAAAAAGCCCTTCCCACTGAGTAGAGTTGAATCCACTTGAATCACCGATTTGAAACGTCCAGTCGACTCAAGGCCATTTGCACGGCCATGCACAAAGTCGCGCCATGATAGCACGTCATTACCCCATCCTACAATTCTGCTGTGCATAACTTCCTAGCTGAGCTCCACTTGCAGCTTCATCCAATTCAAGCCACATGCTCATACCATTACCATGTTATATTCACCTGCAACTCCCAGCTTAGATTGAGCCCAACTGGTAAATGAATCCCCCATTCAAATCTTCTCTGCCTCAGTTGAACACCACCAAACTGCATCGCATACCCCTGTTCTTGTCCTCAACTACAACCCAGCACCACCAGTTAGCAGCTCTATCTAACTGCATCACTGCATCAGTTCCTGTAAATCAGTCCATACACAACTAGCTTCACAGAAAAACTTATGCTACTAATTCTTCTCAGTCCATCTCAATATACAAAACCATCTGAAGCTTCTCTGTACTGCATCCTGCAAACTCAACCCATTAACATCACAATCTCTGAATACCTGCATCTTCACAACATTCAACTATTATCAATCATCTTTAGCTCAAACTCCACCAGGATAAACCACAAACATTTGTGTTGGCATCATCACCTGCAGTTCAACCATAAAACACATCTGCAATTCATTTCAGTTCTCAGCACCACCATTAAACACCTAAAACTGAAGCTGCAAGAACTTCAGCCTGAGATTAACAGATTCACATCTTCTTGTTCACAGACATTTCAGCCTCAGTTCAGTTGAAACCACCAAAACTTGCTTCTATGCAACACCATTCAACTCATACCCGCCACTGCCAAGATATTTGCTAACATACATCTACTTGTAAATGACCACCAACTCAATCACCTGAGTCCATCAAACTACCACTGTAAACAGTTGAAACCACCAAAACTTGCTTCTCTGTAACACCATTGAACTAATACCTGCCACTACCAAGACCTGTCCTAACATACATCTACTTGTAAATGACCACCAGCTCAATCACCTGGGTCCATCAAACTACCACTGTAAAGAGTGACAACCACTTCACAAACTCAAGTTTAATACCATCACTAACATGTTCTTACTCTTTCTCATTCTCAAGGTCTGTCCAGCACCAACACACACTCTCTGCATCTTCTTGAGCCATAGCACATAACAACATAACCTCAAAGGATCCAACTTTATTCTCATTATCACTAGAAGCGGTATTAATATTTTCTTACTCCTTTAATTCTTTAACAACATCAGTAATGCCATACTCTTGTTATGTAGCTTCAACAGCCAACCCTTGTTTGAGTCTAATCTCAAAATCACTCTCAGCCCCTTTAACATCCTTAACTTCATCATCTGCAATAGAAATCTCATTCAATTCACTGCACACAACAAATCAAACCCATCTTCTCAGAATCACTTCAATCAACTCCTTCTCATCCCGGCATCAAACCCTAGTTCAAGTTCAATAGCAATCTACCAATTGCTCTTCTGTCTTGTCTTATTTCTGACCTAACTCTAAATTTCATAACAAACCCATTATATCACCACATGTAATTTCATCTTCAAAATAAAATTATAACCTTCTTCATCGCATCTTGTTCTTCAAAACCCATCCTCTAATTTCCTATAAATTACTCAATCACCAAGAACCCTAAATCTCTTTCAAATCCTCTCTCAACCTTAAAATCAACTATTAATCCATATTTATCATCTTTATCACTGAAAACACATCTTCTATTCTTCAGTAACATGATTAATTTTAGATAAATTCAAAAGATAAACCATAAACCCTAAATTTTGTTACCTGATTTACGTTTCCCTGAGTTCGAGTTGATTACATGAATCAATACCACCATCACCATCCATTCCCTAAACTTCACCCCTTTCTCTCGATGTTATAATCTAAAATCACTCTCAGAATACACCAACGAAGAACGGGGGAGAAGAAGAAATAAGAGGAAAGGGAAGAAAGGGAAGAAAAACAGAAGAGAAGGGGAAAGAGTGTCTGTCGAAGTGAGATTTACTCGATTTAGATATAGTGTAGAGGGTTTGTGGGAATTTTACTCATTTTTTTGACTAGGTAAACGACGGTGGACTCGATATGTGGGCCCAAGGCGTGAAAATAAACTGCAAGGGCATTTTAACAAGTTTTAAAAAAAACGGGGACAGTTTTTTAGTGAGTATTTTTGTATGAGGGTACTTTATCAAAATTCCCTTTTTAAAATTCATATGAGTTCCCAAGTGTGACCCCCTACTCTATACCTGAGGAGTGAACTCCACATCCCTTCTCCAAACAATTCTCTCTCTAATTTTACGCCATGTCATTCTTTTTTTTCCTTAAAACAAAAAAAAAAAAAGACTTCCGTGAGGAACTAAAAAAAAAAACCTAATCTCCTCTCTTCCATTTTTCAAGTAGCCTCTCTTCCATTGTTAGAGGTAGCTCCTCCTCTCTTCTCCACCTCCTGTACATATATCTCATCGGAGATTAATGAGTTGTTCAGGGACGGACCCAAGAATATTTCTTGGGTAGGGCTATTTTATGAAGTCAGTGTATGGCGGCCGAAGGTCGCCGATTTTCTTTTGCAACTTGTCTGTTAGAATGAACCGAATACATATAGATACACAAGAAGTTTGAGTTTTCCTGTTGGATTGAACTTAATATCGTTATAAGGTTCTAACACAAGCTTTGATCTTTTTTCCTGAAGTAATGAAAAGGAAGCTGTACTATTGAAAATAAGTATTTTCTAAATGAGCTCCAATAACTACCCCAACGTCAAAATGAGAAGAGAGGATGAGTACTATTTAGAGTCACGCTAAACAAACACCTCCCTGAGAATGCCCACGGATGAGCCAATCGGCACCGCCTGTCCGATTGATTAACTCCACTTATTCGGCATGTAATTCGTTACCTTTGTGTAGCAAATAACCCAATCAGGATATGTCTAGAAAAAGTTAAGGGTACGGGAAAAGTTAGAACCAAGCGACGACTGATGGTGGGAAGCAAACTAAAAGAAAAGTAAAATTTTCATGGTCCATGAGAACAACAATCCACGACCAACTACTAGGAATCACATGAACCGAACTAATGTATGGCAGCCATGGAAAGGATCAAATGATTTTTCCATCCAGCTGAATTGAATCCCATCCAGCCACTAAAAAGATGAAATGATTGAATCGCATCCAGTTGAATTGCATCTACTCCGTTACTAGTTAAAGGACATGCTAATGGGCTAATCTTATTAAGCTAATATACTGGGCTAAGCTAAAAATCAGCTGAATCTTTCCATATTAAGAGACGGGCTACTAGATATTTAACCTACAACTTTAGGTTTTGATTCCCATCGAAAACGGTAACAATGGCTACTAGACTAACTGATTGTCATTGATCTCCTATTTGCAGTAAGCCCAAAATGGAGTGCATATTCGGGGCAAGTGCAATTTGTATGTTTGGTATGGTTCTTTGCCAATATCTGCATCGCTCATGTTTTCATCTCAAGGTCTCCAGATTTTATGTTAATCAGAGTATCTGCCTTATTGTCATTGCCATTCGTGAACCTATTTCAAATACGGTTGGGCATTTGGCTGGGTAAATCCACGAATTCTGGGCCTAATGCTCACCCCTAACGAATATTTTCCCGAAGTAACATTGGGATTTCATTTCTAAAACGTTACATTGAAAGAAAAACGTTTTTGGGATGTGATTAAACGTTTTATGATATAATAACAGGCTATGGGAGGTGAATATGGAGAAGGGTTTGAAACATTTTAGACCATCAGATGGTCCATTGAGACATTGAAGCATCATCTAGGACTCACCAAGTAATTTCAGGTCGGGCATATTATCTAGTAGAATTTTTTCCCTTACCTTGAAGGCGTGAATAATTGCATACTGCAATATATAGCTATCCAGTCTATGTATATTCAGTTCTTGTTCTGTTACTACTATGTGACCTTAGAATTGATTTAGCCTAAAGAATGATGGTCGGTCCCATCGATCGGCAAATACGTATGTGGTGATATGATCTATTGCATGTTGACGAAAGTTTATAACACTTGTTATAAGTAGAATTGACTGGTTCCAAGAAGAAGAATGTTAAATAATTAGAGAGGAGACTTCATGGATCAATTCTTTACGGTGGTTGCTTGAACATTCACACAAGCTGAACACTAGAGAACATTAAAATAACACACGCGAATAACCGATCTTTTTTATAACAATTGGTAATTGTATATATCCATGTAAAACCCTTGACAAATTCTGCTATTCCCAATTGGGTAACTTATTATAAATTTTCTGTCCTGCACGTCATCGAGCATGTAGAGTAGAAACGACTTTTCAATAATCGGCTAAATAAGTTGATTGAACAAAAAGGAGACTGGGCAATATCCAGTAAAATAGTCCAACCTTTGGTTGGAGTGAAGAAGTCTTAAGACTCAGTCTAGAAGGATTGAAAAAGAAATAGCAAAATTGATTATTCAATAAAAATGCTACTAAGGACTATAGTCTATATAACAGACACCCCTATAGAACACCTAAAATCATCTCTCTCTTAAATAAGTTATAGCTAGCACTGCCATGGCTGCTCCTGGAGAATTAGTAGGCAATAATCCAGGTAGTCGATTATTTCATCAAGAAATGATGCAGCAAGCAGTCGAAACACTTGGAGCAAAGTATGGCGAGTTACTTAAAGTACTCGTGGAATCGCAAGTAAATACTCAACTTCAACTATCACAGATTGTGAATAACACTAGTATCACAACTACTGGTATTAGTTACGAAAATGTCGAAGAAAATCATAAAGCTGCCCCAAACCCATCATCTGCATCAATTAATCCTTTTCATCAGCCAGGTTCGTAATTATTCGACTATATATATAGAAAATTTGCCGGTAATTTTCCCATACTGTTACCTATATTCTTAAGTTATAATCATGCGATGATTGAAAATCTCTTTCACGCTTTCCTCAATTTTGGTGCATATTTTGTAGCTGTAGCGTCCGCGTCATCAACATTATTGACACCAGAAGAAGATACTATCACTGCTGCTGCTGCTGCTACAGATAATTTAGCTGCAAACATAGTATGGCCATCATCAACAGTGAATAATAATCAGGAGATCATTGAGGTGACACATGATGATCATAATGATTGGATAAAAGAAAATGGTAAGCTGATACATACGTCTTACTTTTTCCAAACTTCCTTCTGCTAAATAAAGACTAATTAGATTTTTTTATTTTTTTGTTAATTTTTTTTTTGGGTATGTTACTGATGTGTTACTCCTGTGCATATGCTTGATCTGAAGATGGTGGTGATGAATCTGATGATGTTTTGGATGGATACGAGGAGTTATACTGGGCAGCAAGAAATGGTGATTGGAAAGTGGCTTGTAAGTTTTTGAAGAAGAATCCAGAATCGATTACAAAAGTGATCGCTAGTGATGAACGAACAGTGTTGCATGTAGCTATAATTCAAGGGAATTTAACGTTTACAAAGGCGATTGTGAAACACATGCCCCTGGAAATCCTTGAGTATAAAACAAGCAATACCGGTTATACCGCGCTTCATTATGCTGCTTTGTGTGGATACACTAAAGCTGCTGAGGTATTGGTAAACAAAAACCACAAATTGACTCAAATAGAAGATAGGTCCAGAAGGATACCCCTTGTTTTAGCTCTAATATCAGTTACAGGAAGACAAAGAGGAATAGTTGAGTATCTTTATTCTGTGACTAGGCACCAACACCCAAGTCCTTTCTCCGGTGACCAAGGTGATTCTCTGTTGCGTCACACGATTGATGCTGGTTATTACGGTATGTGTATATATAAATCCTTAAATCTTTGGAGATTGAACCGTGATGTTTCTAGGGTGCACAAATTGGCACTCCCTATAGAGTACTAGTTAGGGCAATTCCTATGGCAATCAACAATTTTTTTCTTTTTTTGTTAAGCAACGTGGATGAACAAACATGTTTCTGCACTGTGACATGTGGGAGACGAAGACAAAATGAACAAATTTGATATTTTAAGGTCCCACTAATTATTTTATTAATATAAACTAATAAGAGTTGGGTATTACTGATTATTTAACTAATAAAACAACTAATAAAAAATAAATCGTAAATAAAATAAACGAGTTTTGGGGAGAGAAAATATGAGGGCACGGTCAAACATCACACGCCAGTGTTTGTTTCTTACCCACACGCGTTTTTATTTCAGTCGCCCAGTTCTACATCAAGCACGCGTTTGTTTTATTGCCTCACTCAACAAAACCCTCAAATTTGTTGGTTTGTCCATCCGTTTTTCATGTTTGTTGAGTCCATAATGAGGGAAAAAAATGAACAAACTACAAGTTTGTTGAGTCCATAGGAACTGCTCTTAATAGCCATAATAATATCAATAAAACAAGTTGTAGATACTTAATAAATTAAGACGGACTACTGAAAGCAGTTGAAGACACTGAAAGCTTTATTTTGTATGTTTAGTACCATTGGTTTCTAACATCGATCACTAAACTTGTTACTCGCAGGTATTGCATCATCTCTTGTCCAGCGATTTCCAGAACTGGTTATTGATCAGACAAAGAAAGTGAAAACAAGTGCAATGAATAATCTGGCAGAAAGGCCATTTGCGTTTGCTAGCGGAGCTAAGCTTACAATCTGGCAACGCCGCATCTATTCATGTTAGTTGACTATCTTAACTTTGTATTGCATATAATACTCACTCATATAGAGTATATGAAGACGGGTCTATTGACATGAAATCGACATGTTCTGTGGTTCCCACATACTGTTGAACCAATTAAGCTGGGACAAAAACACATCGCAACTTAATTTTTCCCAAAACATTTTCTATAACAATTGTTTTTATGAAAAATTATTTTTCGTGTGCTCATATGTTTATCTAACTTGGGGTGACTTGAAATATACAGCGATTAAAGTAGACTTAAATACTGCATATGAGCTCGACACCAAAGAAAACCAAGGAAACCCATCAGTTGGCTCAGAGGAAAGCCTTCTCCAAAGCTTGGAAGGCACCGATGGAGACGAAGAGAACCCTGTTGAAAGATTTGAAGGGTCCCATTCCCATATAAACGAAAAGAACCCACCTGACAATTCTGATAAAACTGAAGTCTCTTTACTGGAAACTATTGCAGAAAATTTATTCTTGGTTATATTCATTATTTTACTCATAGTTCCCTGCCTAATTTATCTCATAATCAAGTTCTTCTTATTTATCGTCAGGCGCTGCATCTGGACACCAGGTTTTTTTCCCTTCCCTTCAGAGAACAACTTGAATTTAACTTGTTTATATTTTGTTAATGAGGCTGAAGGACAAAAATTAATTATAATATCTGCAATTTATAAAATGCAAACCCCGTGATTTTGATACCTTTATAACAATTTATTTGATATCTTTTGGTAATTTACTGCTTGCACAATAATTCTAGTGAAGAAATTGATGAACTTAATATGAACTTTTTAAGTTAGATATCAACATGTAGTGTCAAGGAAATACGACGGAAACATGATTCACCTGCACCATGTCGAATGATTCTTTTCCTAAAGAAAAAATTATCGGAAAATGGGTCATTTGTCCAAATATTTTTAAAACCTGGTTCAAATGAACGAGTGAAAATTAGTATGGGTGAAATGGACAAAACAAAAATAGCAAGGATGAAACTGGATACATCCTGACTTAAACTTAAAAAATAGTAAGGATGAAACTGGATGCATCCTGATGTAAATTAAAAAACAGAATAAGTATTTGAAAATGGGTAGGATGAAAGCTGTTTACATCCTCGCTATTTTTGTATTTTTGTCCATTTAAAAAGATCAAAATCTAGATGTCTTTTCAAAAGTGATTTGTTGATTTTGGTCTTTTTAACCAATTTTGTGAAAAAAAAATATTATTTGGCCGATCACGCGATAGGATTTTTAGTTCTTTAGTTCTGGGTTACTCTTTAAGAAAAAGCTCTTCGAATGTTGCAAGAATAGCGGGCATATATTGCACTCCATCTGCTTTCTAATTTAGTTGTGACTTTGTTGTCGTTTTTTATTTTAGTGACTATCATACATTTATCTAAATTGAGGTGACATGAAATATACAGTGGTGGAAGGGGACACAAATATTGCTTATGAGCTTGACATCCAAACAAACGAAAATATTTCGGAAAAAAGCCTTCTTCAAAGCTTTGAAGGGGATAATAGAGACGAAGAGAACCCTGTTGAAAGAACTGAAGGGTCCTGCAGAGCCGAAAAAAACCCACACGAAAATTTGGGAAATACCGAAGGAGACGAAAAGAAAGAATCAGTTGGATTTATTATATTCATGGTCATAATCATAGTTCCCTACATAATATATCAAATGATCAAGTTCTTATTGGTTTTCCTCCTGCGCTGCATACCATGGTCACCAGGTTTTTTTCTTTCCCTTCGGACAACAACCCCAGCTTAGTTTTATTTTTCTATTTTTATATGATATTAATTAGACTAAAGGAAAAAAAAAATGACAATAATTTGCAATTTATAGAATACATACCCTCTGATTGATTCTTTTTTAGCAATTTAATTGGTATGCATTTGGTAAGTTATTGCATGCACATTAATTTTTGTGAAGAAATTGATGAACTTTTTAAGTTAGATATCAACATGTAGTATCAGGGAGCTAGCAACCTCAGTAATGGAAAGGAAAACCTATAATGAGAATCTGGTTAGGGGGAAATAACCCCTGCTAAGAAGATGAAATAGGAATATGGCTTTTTTCTTTGCTTTGGTCTTTGTATTAGCTTGGTGAGGCTTTTGGCCTGGTTGGTTTGGCGTTTCTTTTACAATTGTTGCACTTCGGGTGCCTATCCCTCTGAATGTTTTTCTTTTCCAATAAAACAAAATAAATTGTAGTATCGGGAAAATACGAGGAACACATGATTCTATATGCACTCACTATTTATATCATGGAAAGGCTTGATAAAGCAGTGGGCATACACGGCAATTCTATCTACTTTCTAATTTAGTTGTGACTTGGTTTTGGTTGTTTGTTTCAGTGACTCGTATCAAACACTTCCGCAAACAATTAAATCACGACAAAGTGAAGCACAAACAAGCCGAAGCTTTGGTTAAAACTATATTTACAACACTCAAAGAACGAATGAACAAGGGAGAAGTAATAGCATTTTTTGGAGGATCTAACATCATGAAGATGGCAATAAGGCACGGAAGTGTAGAGATTGTAGAGGTGTGTATAAAACTCTTTCCATACCTAATTTGGACTCAAATGGCGGGACAAAATATGATACAAATGGCTATTGCCGAACGAAATGAAACAATTTTGGATCTTATATGCGAGGAAAGTGGAGAAAATAAAATAGACATAGTTTCCAGATGTGATGACAATGATAACACTATCCTACATTATGCTGCCAAATTAGCGCCTTCTGCTCAACTTAATTTGGTCTCTGGTGCATATCTTCAGATGCAACGAGAAATGCATTGGTTTAAGGTATGGGTACAATTTCAACTGCCATCTGACTTGTGCTTATTCCTTTATTAGCTGCATTGTTGTTGAGTACTTTAATTATTATGTAACTTTATTTCGTTCAGGGGGTGGCCAACATGATTCCGGAGAAAGATAGATTTAAAAGAAATAAAAATGGGAATACAGCCCATAATATATTTACAAAAGAACACAAAGAGTTGAAAGAAAGTGGAGAGAAGTGGCTCAAGGACACATCTGGATCGTGCATGGTAGTAGCTGCTCTTATTGCTACTGTAGCTTTCACTTCCGCGTTTACTGTTCCTGGAGGCAATATTAGTAGTGATAGTATTAGTGGTAAGAACGGCACCCCAGTTTTTTTGGAAAAGAATTCATTTATGGTCTTTGCAGTAGCAGATGCCTTGGCTTTATTCTCCTCTATCACATCAGTGTTAATGTTCTTGTCCATATATACTTCTCGGTATGCTGAAGCCGATTTCCTCAAATCCTTGCCAAATAAGTTGATACTAGGACTTACAACTCTGTTCATATCAATGGCCAGTGTATTGGTAGCTTTTGGTGCATCCCTATTTACCGTTCTTGGAGAGAGATTCACGTGGGTTGTCATTCCTATCGTGGTCTTTAGTTGTGTTCCTGTGACATTGTTTGGATGGTTGCAGCTACCATTGTTTTTTGATATGATTCGTTCCACATATTGGGGAAGCCTGTTTCGAGAACATACATATATCTCCAGCCTACAGCTGAATTCAAAGAAAGAGAACCACGAGAACCACTACAATAAATTACTGACGTTTGTCGAGGGTTTTGAAAACAGCTATTTAGAAAAATTTGTTCCTAAAAATTCCAGCGTTTAGCTACGTACCGTTAATTTTCAGGAACATTTTTGCAAAGACAATTGTAAGAAGAAACAAAGGCAATAGCTTTGCTGGAAAGAGCAATAACCAATATGGGCCAAGGAAATAGGTTTGCGGGAGTTCTTTGGGGAAAGAGATTGTAAGGGATTAACAGATGATGTTAATGGTGATCAAGTTAGGGTCAGGTGGCAATGTAAAAAGATTTTGAAACAAGCAGTAAAGATCTTAAACAGTTGTAATACTCCCTCCGTCTCTAAAAAAGATAGGCAAGTTTCCTTATTTGGGTATGTCAAAAAAATAGGCTTGTTTCCCATATGTGGAAAGTCAAATGTTATGATTTTACTAGTATACCCATAGAGGGACCACTTCTCTCTCTTCCTTTTCTCTCTCAATATTAAAGGGGACCACTTCTCTCTCCAATTTCTCTTATAACAAATGAGTACAGCTTATTCAGAATGACGCATCACATGATGTCAGATTAATCACGAGAAAAGTGTGAAGATCTGTGCGATAGTCAAGAAACCGTGCGTCAACAATAAAGTCTACGCGACGTTGACGCACGTCAGATCCGAAATTAGGGCTTTACTAGCTTTCATCCACTATGTAAACTCCTATATAAGGAGCCGAGCGACCTTGTATTGAGACGGAGTTTTTTTGAGAGTCTAGATAAGATATTTAGGAGAGAGAAAGATTATTTCCTCCCCAAGTTAGGGTTTTCTTATTACTTTGTATCCAATTTGAAGATCTTAATGAATGTTCTTGTGATTGTCATGGAGTTAACTTTGTTATATAGAATTTACTAAGGGTGTGGTTGTAGGATTTTCTGCAACTACATTTTGGCGCTAGAAATCAGCTCGGAATGATATACCCTGTTGGTGAATCTAGTTGAAAAGCAAATCTGAAGTTGTTAGTGATTCTTCATTAAGAAGAAATTTATTACCAAGAGAAGATCTTATCTTAAGAAGAAAGAAAGATAAAATTGTCAAATCAACAAAAATGGGCGAAAAGAAGAACAACCTAGTACAACAAATCCAAGAGCAGATCCAACAAAAGAACAAACACAGAAACCAAACAAGTGCTAAAACAGAAGACGGACAAGCAGAAACGATCAAAATCATCAAAGCAAGAGAAGTCAGCAGGAGACTACAGTGTAACCTAATAACCAAAACAATTATCAATGATTTCCATGAAGGAATCCCAGGAAAAATACACAAGCGTGATTTTGAAGGAAAGAAAATTATGACGGTAGAAAAGATATCTCCCTTGAAGGAAAAGCATAAGATAATATTCACAGCAGAAGAGATACCGGAATAAAACTTAAGGCGAACAGATCCTTTGGTAGTAACAGTAACTGCAGAGCGAAAAGAAAGAAGTGTTGAAGCGAAAATTTTAGATGAGTGGGCGATTGATAGAACCTTGATAGACATGGGACGTTCGGTAGATATCTTGTTCTATCGTGCGTTCAAAGGTATGGGATACAAGGATACGGAGATGACCCGCTCAACATACAACATTCATGGTTTTAATAAATCGACAACAAAACCAAAAGGAGAGATAACCATGCGAATACTATTGGGAGAAATAGAAACGCAAGTAACATTGTGTGTAGTTGATGTAGAATCACCATACAACATGCTCTTTGGACGACCATGGATACATGCGATAAAAGACGTAGCATCAACTCTACACCAATCGGTGAAGTTCCCAATACCAAGTGGAATAGGCGAAATCAAAGGGGATGCTAGGAGTGTGAACATCTGCAGTCAGATAGTTGTAACAAATTATGAAGGACGCGCACGGAAGCGAAAAGATCGGTGGAGAAAAGCGAAAGAGCTAAGGAATGAAGAAGAATTCAGAATATACATGATAAGAGCTCAAGAAGGAAGAGGAATACCAAGCGAAATCCCAGAAATAGAGGGCGAACCGACGCAAAAAATAAAAGAGCCGACACCACTAGGAGAACCAAAAGTGAATTTCACCGCAACAGAGCCGACAAAAGAAAAAAATGTTTGCACAGCAAATGAACCAAAGATATTAAAAATTGGGACTAAGATGGGAAAGGAAGAAGAAGAAAGAACGATCAACATCTTATGCGAATATAAAGACATCTTCGCATGGATCATGGAGGAAATGCCAGGAATAGATTCTTCTATCGCATGTCATAAGTTGGATATCAACAAGAACGCACAACCATTCAAGCAGAAGATAAGGAAGATATTAACGACATATCATCCTCAGATAGAAGCAGAACTACAAAAGATGGTTGAAGCAGGAGACCAGCAAAATATCCAGAGTGGATAGCAAATATGGTGGTGGTGCCAAAGAAGAATAATGGAATAAGTATTTGCATCGACTTCAGTGACCTAAACAAGGCGTGTCCAAAGTACAACTTTCCATTACCAGACATACCACAAATGGTTGAGGCAGCGTCAGGAAATGGTAGGTTATCATTGATGGACGGATATAAAGGATAAAATCAAATTCCTTTAGCTGAAGAAGACCAAGAGCATACTGATTTTTTCGCACCCAGAGGATTATATTGGTATCCAAAAATGCCTTTCGGTTCGAAAAATGCAGGTGCGACATATCAAAGAATTAATGGTAGAAAAGGTATTTGCAAAATGGATACACACAGCATTAGAGGTTTATGTTGATGATATGTTGGTGAAGAGTAAAAAGGCTGAAGATCATATTGGCAACTTGAGAGAAATCTTTGAGAAAATGCGACAATTTAATATCAAGAAAAATCCAGAAAAGTGCGTTTTTGAAGTCGCGTCAGGAATTTTTTTAGGATATATTGTATCAAAGGAATGAATAGAGGTCGACCCGGACAAGGTACAAGCGGTTCATGACATGCCACCACCTGCGACTGTGAAAGATGTACAGAAATTGAATGAACTGCTAGCTTCATTGGGGCGGTTTATTTCGCGCTCGTCAGACAAGTGAAATCACTTCTTCAACATCCTAAAGAAGGGGACAAAGTTCAAATGGATAGACGAATGCGACAAAGCACTGCAAAATATAAAGAACTACCTAATGAATTTATCTATTCTGCAGAAAGCGGAGCCAGGAGAAGAATTATTAATATATTTGGCATCAACACCGCACGCATTAAGTGTTGTACTACTACGTTCGGATCAAGGAGTGGAAAAGACAATATACTACATAAGTAAAACATACAATGCCGAAGAGAAAAACTACTCAAAGATTGAAAAGCTAATACTCGCACTGGTCTATGCAACACAAAAGCTTCGTATCTATTTTCAAGCCCACAAGATTAAGGTATTGAAAAGAGTACCAATTGAGTCAGTAATGAAAAATTAAAAAATATCAGGAAGAATCGAGAGATGTAGTGCACAAGTAGGACACTTTCAGATCAAGTATGAAATATTATCTTCACCAAAATCGCAAGTCATAGCAGATTTCTTGGCATAATTCCCATTAGAAGAAGACGAAAGTGTGGAAGAAATGATGGATGTGGATTAAGAGCATGGAAAACCTAAAGACCTTTTAAAAGATCATAGTAGATGTGAGATACTGGTGGATGGATCATCAAATAGAGAAGGCAATGGAATCGGAATAGTTTTTATCTCACCAACAGGAGCAAGAATGGCCTACTCATTTAGGTTGGAGTTCACGTCCACCAGTAATGAAACTGAATACGAAGCGGTGGTGCACGCATTACAGTTGGCAATTGAAATGAAGTTAGAAGAGACGCGAATAACTAGTGACTCACAATTGGTTATCCGCCAAATAGAAGGAACATATAGCACAAATGAGTCATCTTTACAGAAGTACAAGAAGCTTGTCGCACAGCTATCCGCCTAAATTCCAAAAATAAGTTGGAGACACATATCAAGGAAAGATAATCGATTAGCAGACACACTTGCTTTTATTCCGTCTATGATGGTAGATCCAACTGCAAGGTGTATAAAGATACAAACGCTCTTTTCGCCATCTATCAAGAAACAAGAAGAAGAAGACGCAGATGTAATGATAGTAGAAAACGAAGAAGAACAGCAAGCGAACAAAGACGTAGATTGGAGAACCCAACTCCATTTATACTTAGAAAAAGGAAAGATCCCAAGAAACAGGTTGGAGGCACACAAGTCAAAAGAGTAGAGAGACAAATTATGAACTTAGAGATGGTGTACTCTATCGAAGGTCATTCCTTGGGCCATCTCTTAGATGTTTAACGCGAAAAGAAGGAATGGAAATCTTGAAAGCATTACACTATGGAAATGCAGGAAACCATAGTGGAAGAAGGTCTTTAGCGTACACAACAAAGATACAAGGGTATTACTGGCCCTACATGCATAAAGACGCGAAAAAAGTATTAAGGCGATGCGAAGAATGCCAATGTCATGGAAAGAAAATACATGCACCGGGTGCGGCGCTAAACTCATCAACAAGTGTATGGCCATTTGAAAATGGTGCTTAGACATTGTAGGTCCATTTATACCAGGAACAGGGTAGAGGAGATATATTTAATAGTAGTAACAGATTACTTTACAAAGTGGGGAGAGGTGAAAGCGGTGCAACATATTCGAGATAAAGATGTGTTCACATTCATATTTGAGAATATCATTTGTAGATTTGGAATCCACGCGCAATTGGTCTCCGATAATGGAAAATAATTTGAAGGAGAAAACATAGAAATGCTACTTAATGCGTTCAAAATACAAAGCGTAAAGTCCACCCCTTTATATCCACAGAGCAACGGAAAAGCTGAGGCAACCAACAAAAGAATTGCAGATATATTGAAGAAGAAGTTGGAAGGATACAACAAAGGATGGTGCGAACAAGTGCAAAATGCACTGTGGGCATACAGAACAACCAGGAGAGAAGTTACAGGAATGTCGCCTTTTTGTCTGACATACAAAGTAGAGGCGGTGTTGCCAACTGAGGTCATCATTCCTAAAACTAAGAAAGAAGCATGGGAGAGGAATTTAAGCGCGTAATCAATCTTAACAAAACTTGATGATCTAGAAGAAAGTAGAGAAATTACTTTGCAACATATGGAAAATTACCATCAAAGGATAGCTCGAGAGTATAACAAGCGCGTCAAAGAAATAGAATTTTATCCAGGAGAGCTAGTGTTGAGAGAAATACCAACCTATCAGAAAGGAGGAGATGGAAAGCTTGAGAAAAGATGGGATGGACCCTACATAATAAAGAGAATAGTTGGTAATGGAGCGTATGAGTTGATGGACCCTGAGGGGAGGAGCATAGGTCGCAAGCTCGAACATCCATGGAACAGATTATATTTGAAGAAATATTATCCGTAAGTCATGTGGTGATGGTCGCACGCATGAAGAAAGAAATCGCATGTAATTTAAAATGAAGTGTACGCAACTGAAGATGCGAATTTCTCAACATTCAACAAGGGTGTACTATTCAAGCTTATGAATGAAAAAAAGACTTTGCTCTTTTATGCATAATTCATGTATCTCAACAAAAAGGCAAAAATAAGACCTTATAATAAGACCTTAATAGAAGGCAACAGAAGTAAAAACTCCAATTAGGGAGGCTAGGTATCCAATTATGGCGTGCACCCAAGTTCGCATACAGCAAGAGGCAATAATAAGACCTAACGCGCATCATATTGGGGAAAACCTAGTTAGCATGACTCAGGTGAAAGCTACACTGACCCTGGAGCCTGAGTCATAGAGATTTGGAATGAAACAAAAGCCCATCCAATAGAGCGCCTTAGTTGAAATACTAAGGTAAGAAGCTCTCTACTAAGGAGTGCAGAAACTCGATCAGGATGCCGAGGTACACGGTTGAGTCAAGAGTGCCTGGGGCGTCTGGAACGTACCTGGCCGCTCTTGACAAGTCTTGACTATGATGCACTCGGTCCGAAGAAACCCCACTTAGGGTGCGGTCTTGTAACCATAAGCCATATCGGCGGAGGGATAATTAAGAGGCCGCGAAAACAACTGGTTGTTGCATCACAGGATGGGAGGAACCCACCCTAACCCGGTAGGGGTAAGCTTCCTTGAAGGGGCAATCAGGGGGAATATAAGGACGACACCCTCCATTAGGGAGCTGAATTGTGTCAAAAGACGCAAATATCATGAGACTTTTTACTCACGGGAGTACTAAGACTTGTCGTATTTGTGCGTTATACAACTTTGTAGAGGCAATAATACGAGAAGATGATAAGGCGAAATCAATGGGTCGTTACATGAAAATGTAAGACCGCCTGCGATTTCATCGCACGTAAAACAAATATTTATTTCGGTCTAAGTAAGACCTTTACTTAGTAAGGCTTAATAAGACCTCATGAGAAATAAAACTCACACTAAAATCGTTTTGCAGGAGATATTAAAAGGCAAAATGTTTCGCACTACATATGAAGTGTGCGTCATTTATAAAAGGATGTGAGGCAATAGCAGCACAAGCGTGAGGCAATAATAGCACGGACTGACCAGCATGTTTCTTACAAGGAATATAATGTATCGCACTACATATCGAGTGCATTAGTTGTATTTTCTCGACTCAATCCATAGACAATCACTTTTGGAGAAAGCACTTATAGGTGAATTTTTTTTGGTTGAGGTATATTTGGGTATCCTCGTCTTTTCAGTATTTCATCCTTATAAATTTGCACCTATGAAAACAACAATACTACTATGAATATGCAAAGACGTACTTAGTTTTGTTTTTTTCCTTCAATTGCAGCCCATACTACAAAGAGCGGTTAATGCCATGCTCATGCTTCACAGAACCTGGGGAGTATTGTTGAATCAACAGAATAATGAGGAAAACATCTAAGCCAACAAACTTATTTTTATTAGCTTAAGGGGAAGATTAAAAAATTTCGTCTAATCAATGGACACACAAGTTATTCTTTCTACAAGCCTACAACAAATATACTCTCTACCGCAATATGGTTCCTCTACTCATAAGTACTTACATTTTAAGAAGTTCGCTGGCCTATTTATAATGCCAAGAATAAAGCCAAAGTGTGTGCAACTGCTTGCACGACCTATGAACAACCATCCGTCCGTAGGAAGTTTCCCTAACTCCAACAAAGCCTTTATAACTGCTACCTTTTTGCTAGCCTACAGGATTGTGAGACACTTGTCTTGAACAATTAGGATATGCCAAAATTGGTTATAACCGTCTCAAATCACTCCTTTCCTCGGTCATGTGTGTGATGCGCACTCACTCGTAACTGACAGCTTTGGTCAACATACGACAAACATCATGCTACTTCAACTTGGCCTGAGCCATTGTACAACTAACATCACGCTACATCAACTTGGCCCGAGCCAATATATAGCCAACATCATGTTGCACACAACTTGTCCTATTCCAATATACAACCATCTTAGCGCTACGCTTATCTCGGCCATACACTTAACTCTTTTGATGCCAACGAATGAGTAAATTCATGCCAATCATGTCTTGGCTTGTTGCTTGGTTAAGCTACATACTTTAGGTACATCACTTGCATTCTTTTTGCCAAGAAATAGACATCAATGGCGCATTTGGCAACAACACTGTTGCATATGCATTGTCCAAGCCTTTACCAAATGCTTGGGCCAGTGCCTAAGTCATCCCATGACTTGCATTCTAAGTAGCCTTTCTTGTCTCATCCATGCTGGCACTACATCGTCGGACTATGCAGCTCCATCAGCCAGGCTATTATTGACTGCAGTGTCGCGTAATCTTGGCGCTTCACTGGTGGGAACACTCACACTTAATATCGCGTGCCCAATTTCCTGATGTTTATAGATTGTTTAACATGTCTGGTATAACGGGCTCCTATCAGGTTCATATCGCGTGTCCCAATTCTTCCTCAAAGGTAATGTGGTGCATTGATAACCGGAAAAATCTAGGTAGCCAAATTTCTTCTATGTTATCCAAAATCGTGTATGAGTCTAAGTTTTCACTTTGACCCATTATATGCACCATGGCTCAAATTATCTGCTTAGCAACCCTAAATCTGCATTATCATCAAATATTTACAATGTTACTTAAAATTCACGTCCTGACAAGTGTGAGACGTGGTGGTGAAAAACTCGGTCCGAGTTGAGCTCTGCAACCCGGCGATTGACTCACTAATTTTCTTTCGCCATTAATGTGATCCAATCATTTTGCATGTCAAAAATTCAAAGAATTTAGTTATTGCTCGAGTAGTTATTGCTCTTATTTCTATGATTAAATAAACTCTCTTACCCAGAACCAGTTTAACTTAATTTAATTATTCAGATTCCCTCTTCTTTGTTTGTTTCCCCTTAACTGTTTCTCACTGCTCTACGTTGGGTTTTGTTTTTTTGCTTTATGGATTACAGGTTCTGATGCTGCTCGGGTTTTCTTGTCTTGTTTAAGACCTTGGTATTGTTGTTGCAGACGTTTGTCCTAGTTAAAGAGACTTTTATCGATTCCATGGAAACCTTGAAGAATCCGTCTTCTCGATTACATGAAGCTAGAAAGAAAGTTGCATATTCCTTCACTTGTCGTTTGAAATCTGTCGCAAAAGGAATGAAAAATCTAACACCTTTCGAACTGATTCAAACACTAGAAAGATAAGAATCTTAAAATCCCTTATAAATACAGTCATTCTATTAATCAATTTCATCATCAACTTCTTGTGATTTCAAAACATCTTACTCTCAAACTCAGCCATGGCTTCTGAAGACATTAATAATCTCAAAAATCAATTTGATTATGCTTCAATTGATTCTTCGGATGATATTAGGAATGTTATCAATGTTGCTCAAATTAACCCAAGTCTATGTCTCCAAAGAAATGGATACAGCTGTTGATGGTGGTTTTTAGACAAGGGGTAAAATCGTAAAACCCCATGACCTAATGTTACCCGCAACACATTAACTAAGAGCATTTAACTCGGTGTAAATAATTAATAGGGTATTTTTTCAAAATACCGATTAGGTTTTCAACACGAGGAACCCTAATTCCAAAACCAAGCGCACCCTGCGCACCATGGCAAAAGAATGCCAAACTAAGCCGCACTCTGCGCACCATGGCAGCAATGCCAAACCAAGCCGCACTCTGCGCACCATGGTAGCAATGCCAAACCAAGCCGCACTCTGCGCACCATGGCAACCATGCCAAACCAAACCGCACTATGCGCATCATGGCAACCATAACAAACCAAGCCGCACTCTGCACAAGGCAAAGCACAATGCCAAACCAAGCCGCACTCTGCGCACCATGGCAAAGCAATGCCAAACCAAGCCGCACTCTGCGCACCATGGCAACAATGCCAAACCAAGCCGCACTCTGCGCACCATGCCAAAGAATGCCAAACCAAGCCGCACTCTGCGCACCATGGCAACCATGCCAAACCAAGCCGCACTCTGCGCATCATGGCAACCATGACAATCCAAGCCGCTATGCCATTGGCACACGCCAAATATAGTGCCCTAGGCTTGCAAGACTTGCAACTAGGTCAACATGGCCGCACATGCCATTGGCACATGCCAATACGTGCCGCAAGCCATATTCCAAGCCGCTATGCCATTGGCACACGCCAAATATAGCGCCCTAGGCTTGCAAGACTTGCAACCACTACAAGAAAATGGGGATTTAGTGTCAAAAAAATTGTCAGGAAATCCCCTGTTTTTGTCTCGAAATATTTTACGAGATTGATTTTTTTTTTGTCACGATGTTGTCTCAAATACCAAAAATGCAGGAAAGTATTTCGCGACAAAATTACTTAACGGTCACGAGAAAAATTAATTAATAACTAAAAAATTATTGTCAACAAAAGTCTCTTTCGCCAACGAAATAAAATTGTTCGTGAAAGTTATTTTAAAGACGAAAAAATTCGACATCGAAAGGCATATTTTTGCGAGCAAGGTTTTTGTCGCAAAAATATAAATTTTAGGACAAACTAATTTGTCTTTAATGATAGGTATTTAAGACCAATAAAATTGTCTCATAAATGAAAATTTTGTGTCAATTTAATTTGTCTTTAATAAAAACTATTTAAGACCAAAAAAATTGTCTCGAAAATGAAAGTATTGTGTCAATTTACTTTGTCTTTAATAGTAATTATCTGAAACAAAAAAATTTGTCTCTAATTAATTTAATCAGAGACTAAATCAATAGCCTCTGAATACCAAATTTTGAGGACTAACTTATTCGTCTCTAAATATTTTATTAGTGACCAAATTTCTTGTCTTGGAAAGAATTTTTTGGAGACAAAATTCCTCATCTCCGAAAGATTTATTTTTGTCTCTAAATTTTTTATCAAAGACAATTCATTTTACCTTTAAAACAAACTTATAAAGACAATTCTTTTCGCCCGCAAAAAACAACATATTTTGTCCCTAAATATTCTATCAAGGACACTTCATTTTGCCTCAAAATGTTTTTTCAAAGACAAATACTTCGCCTCTAAATATAAAAAAAAAAAAAAAAATTGCCTCCAAATATCTTAAATAATGACCCGTTAAAGAGGTTTTTTTGGTCCCTAAATACTTTATTAAGGACTCTTTGTTTGCCTAGAAAAGAATGTCAAAGACAAAATTATTCCTCACTACAAGCTTTTTATTAATGGCAAAGGAAAATAATAATCAATAAAATCATAACAGTGCTGAGAACAAAAAATTTAAGTTTTATTCAAAAAAAATATATTATCATTACCGCGGCAAACAACCTAAAAACAATAAAACTACCAGAAATTGAAATTCATGTAGAAATGAAATCTCTTAACCTATTATTCTAAACACTGAAACATGAAACACTATTTACATATTACATACGGCGGTAATTACTGCTACTACTACCTGTTATGCTTGTACCATCTCGACTGTCATCATGACTATTGTTTAATATGCATGTCTTCACAGATATTAAAGAAGTGCCGCTCAAGTAGTCATCCCCAGTTATCTTCAAAGCTATTCAGCCAGGTCCATTTGGTTCAACATTTGAATCAATGTCTCTTGTTGGAATAATGCATTGCCTGCTCGCATCTTCGTCCGGCCAGCCAGCATCTTTTCCTGCAAAAGCTCTTTGGCAGCCTCTGTTTCTTCAATATTCCTCAATTTGTATCTATAAAATTAGAAAAAAAAAAAAAAAGGACTTGCCTATCAAACACAGGGGAATAGAAAAACTGAACTGATCATCAATTAGAATGAGTTAACCAGGTATCTCTACTCAAAAACATGGTAATATGGCATGCTCATGGTCTAAGCTGAACTGTTATGAATGACCGAAAACAGACAAAGAGCAGAAAAAACATACTCGATGGGAAGCTGAACTTCTGTTATCCCAGTAGTCCACTGAGTAGAGGTTTCTTCCGAGTTCCTCTTTTTCACCTGAAAAAAAGAGAAGCTTAGTGGTGTACACTACCTACTATGATCCTTGTCATATAGAAGGAAAACATGAGCATCAAGATATCATACTACAATGCTACAGCATGATTCAAAACTATTTTAAAACACGTACTGGAGAAAACCCAGTAACTGGATCATGGTTCAACATGCATGTTGTTGTACGAGGAAACAACTTTGGACTTTGAGTGCTAACCACACTACTGGGACTCATTGGACCAAAACAATTAGGATGATAACTTCAAAAGCTCGCACTAAATCGAACTATTTATAGCTTCATATATGCATCTTTTGGAACTGTGACTCAGCTGTGAGTTTAACTTAAGGTGGAGTAGTCTCTTAAATCCATTCCACTTTCAGCAGCAAAATTAGAGCGCAAACAAGCGTGTGCAATTGTTATCTCTATTCCATTACTTACATAGAAGGAGAAGGACTTGAGTCTCGAAATCGAAGTTATATATAGATTAAAAAAAAATAGCAGTGTTCTTGTCTAAGCCACAGTTTCAGTGTTACGTCCCCCCATCGTTGAGTTCTCATCAACTCAATGTCACTCATGTACTTAAAACTAGCTGGTATACTAGAATGCACACAAAGATCAAAAAATTCATTGAAACAATATATAGGTCGAACCTAAAATACAAGCATGATCCACAATGAAATATTTTCTAACAATTAGATTACAATATCTATAACTCACCTTAAGATGATCCAGAATAACATATAATTCATCCTCGGCACGTTTTAAATCATTCTCAACTTTATCAACACATCCTCAATTTGCTTCCCCTTGTTCTTTGCCATTTCTTGTTCAATATACTTTACCCTGTTCATCGGAGAATCACAGAATCACTCACTAAATACACATGCATAAATCATCTGAAATCGGCAACACAATGAATATATTCTTACATATTTGGATCTTCATCCAATACAGCAGTTTCCTGAGCAAATGTATCTTGTAAAACCAAGTCTTCCCCTCCATCTTGGGGGAACGGTGAAAGGAAGCCTTTTGTGGTCATCCAGTCAATATATGCCTCTTCACAGTTATATGAATGAAACCCACCACCAGATTTACATGGCTTCGAAGAGGTCGCGGAGCTTTCTCCTTCTTTGATGCCTGAATTAAAAAAATAATACACAAAATCAGTAAAACAAATTGAAAAGATGAACCCTGAGGATGAAATCAAAACCTAACCATGAGGATGAAATCAAAACCCTTATTAGAAATCGGTATCTTAATTAGAAATCAAAACCCTTATTAGAAATCGGTATCCTAATTAGAAATCAAAACCCTAGTTAGAAATCAAAACCCTAATTAGAAATCAAATCCCTATGGAAGAAATCGACAGAAGATGAGACAAAAGGTAGAAATCAAAACCCTAATTAGAGTTCAATACAGAGTCAAAACTGAGATCTGACGATATTGTAGAAAATTTACCATTGATTAAGAAACCTGAACACGTTAAGCATCTAATGAAGGTGGTGAATCACCTGCAGTTTCAGGATTTGCTATTGGTGTTGCTCTACTAGAACTCTTCTCTATATTTTTTTTCTTCCCAATTTTCGTTTGTTACGAGTGATGAAGATATACCAGACCAGAGCTTGAGAAAGAGATACCAGACGAGAGAGGAAAAGTTGAACTGGGAGGAAAAAAAAGGGTCTTCATAGAAGTTATCGTCAGCGGATTAAGGCAAGTATGTGTACGCGTGAGCGTCGTTAACTCTGAATTGGGTCAACTATTCGGTCATGTTCGTCATTCGGCGGTAACTCTGAGAGACATTAGCTTTACAAGATGAATCCGGAAGATAAACTCGGCATACATTAACCCGTGAAATATATTATTTTTAACGGAAAATGGGTCATTTGTCCAAAAAAAATTAAAACACGGTTCAAATGGGCGAGTAAAAAATTTTATGGGTGAAATGGACAAAGAAAAAATAGCAAGGATGAAACTGGATTCATCCTGGCTTAAACTTAAAAAATAGCAAGGATGAAACTAGATACATCCTTTGTAAAATAAAAATAAGAAAAAATATTTGAAAATGGACAGGATGAAACTGGTTACATCCTGCCTATTTTTAAATTTTTTGTCCATTTAAACAATATCTAAATCTAACTGTCCTTTTCACCCAGAAAATTTTGATTTTGGTCTTTTTAACCAATTTTGTGTATTTTTAATATAATTTCACTTTCGGATACTATGATCTAATGATTTTAATGAGCTACATTGTCATATTTATGAAAACGGGTCCAAAGTTTTTCGCTATTCGGGACGTCTAAAAGAAATTAGATGTCAGAATATTAAAATATGATATAATACAATAGTGTGGTGATGATGTGGAGAAGTATTATACGGGAAGTACAATTTTTTAATCCGTAAATACGCGTATAATTTGTTTCAGACTAAAAATTCGCTAAACTAAAACGAGGTTCCATACATACGCATATGATACGCATATAATCCGGGTTCAGAAAAAATCGTGTATAATTCATGTATCAGTCAGAGAATTGCCAAATAGGCGCGTGAGAAGCACGAGGTTCAAATGAGATCAAACGAATTCATTAATCAGATTTTATCTTGGAGTCGACTTTTATAAATCATTAAGCATATCCAGTGAAATTGACGTATCTTAGAGTCGAATGAATCTATCATAGCATTGATATATGTAATTTTCAAAAGTGTACCTGACTAGATCCATTGAGAATGAATATGGAGAACTTAGATTTTCAAAGTGTATCCGGCTAGATCCATTGAGAATGAATATGGAGAACCGATATATCGACCTTTAAATAGCATCTACCACGTTCTTGCTATCTCCTTTTATGTGTAGTTTCTAGATTGAGTCGCCCATCTTATTACTTTTAGTTTCTAGATTGAGTCGCCCATCTTATTACTTTTAGAGCTATTAAAGCCTCAGATTGTTGTTCATCTGTTGCTTTGAATATGGTGAGAATATTTATCATCACAAAGCGCATTAAAAGTAAAATTAACAAAAATTCCAAATGGTTTCTTGTCAGGAACGAAATTAAACATAGGTAGCGCTCGAGTGGTGAAGTGGTTTAGTTGTCTGGTATTATACACCGCGACTGATAATCTTATTCTTTCACCAATAAAGAAAACTATACGTGTTGTGCCATGTCCTTCCTCGATAAACTCGCAATGGAAATTGATAAACACGTAAGTGCGACATATTCACACGAATATCCTTTCACCAAAGTAACTTACAAGACCAAGATGAGCAGAGATGAATCAAGTATGGGCAGTCATGTTATTCATTATTCAGTAAGCTAGCACCACTTATTCATGACTGCTAAAGGCTGATGGCAATTATTTCAAGGAACTATTTTATTTTATATTGTATAAGACAAAAGGATAAAAATTGATCCTGGCCGTCGGATCACTCAAGCGAAACTACCCCTGCTAGTCCCGATATCCCCTTTAGCAAGGACGCGCAATTGGGGATATAGGAAAAAGACAAAAAATGAGATTTAAATAGTAAAACAAGGTCACCCCCTATCCGGATACTTTATATAATTCATAATCTACCCCTCACTAATCATGTTTAGTGGTTAATTATAATTAGCTAAGTTAATAGGTTAGTTTGATAATGATTAGTATAAATCATTATCATTGAATTTGTTGATGCAACATCATTAAATCAATATATTTATGATCATGACGGTTTTGGTGAAGATCCAACCCAGGAAAGTAGACAAGTTGAGCATATAAGTCTGCCGCAAGTACTCATGTATAGGTATTAATGTATTGAGATTTGATATATTTTTTTCATTGAATTCGTCATTGTTATGCAAAGAAAGACTCGGTGCGATAGTAATGTCGGCATGGTACATTGCTTAACTTGTTGTGCTTAGGTACATGATGCAAATTTCGTAAATTTGAGTTTTTTTCACTTGGCTATCGGCATTGATAGATTTCTATCGAGCATGCCGGCAAATGATAATTTCGGCATGGTATTCATATTAAAAACAGTACATGCATAGTAAAACAGCATGGTGTTCATACTAACCTATGCCGGTACGGAAAACCAACAATGAATATAATGCCGGTGTTAACTGAAACTGAAAATTTTAAGTTATAATTTTTGATTCTGATCTAAACGAATTTTTTTAAAACCTAAACGAGTTCTTTTAAAACAAATTGATGATTAGGTTTCTTTCAAAGAGGCATATTTATATAATAATTTAACCCCCTTTTTTTTTTTAAACAACGATGAAATTGATGATGGAGAAAATAAAAATCAAAGAAATGAACTGGCGGAGAAGGAAAAGAGAAAAGAAGTTAAAATATCAAAGGGTATTTTAGTGTTTCCTTACCCAAAAATCACCCCTTAACAGAAACTATTGGATGAGAATATTAATTCATATCCCTAATTATGTTATACATCCCCGATTGGGCTATCTTTAGCAATCATTTAATTATTCACGGCGTGAATACGAAAAATTAAACAAATAATTTCTGTGTTAGCTAAGTAACACGTAGTGGAGTCCACTAGAGGTGTATGTTTGACGTGTCCTATATTTGTGTCACACACTTCATTCCGTTTTTTATCCAAAGCAAAGCTTTGGTGGTATCGAAATGAGACGGAGACTTCATGAGTTAGATAGTGATGATGTCATTGTGGTCTGAATTTTGGGGTTTCATGGATTTTGTATTCCCAGGCTAGTTGTTTAATGGTGGCTGTATAGAGACGCGAATGATGGAGTGGAGCTTCAAATCTCAGATGATATAATTTAATTTGTAGGCAGTGGTGGTTTGCTGACACCTTAAATGGGTTCGACGACAACGGTGTTTCGAGGTGAGTTTTCTGTGGATTGGTACACCACGACCCACAATCTTAGTCTCTATTTTTTTCAATCTCCCCTAACCGTAAGATATTCTTTTTTCTAAATTTTCCATATTAGTAGGATTTTTTTTCGTATCTTTCTCTGAAGATTAAGGAAAACCAAACCACCTATTTCGGCAGACTGAGTAACCAATTTCCGACTAAAATTGAGCAAAATTATGTCTTTCCCGCTGCCGATTTGATTCATTAATTTTCATACTCCCTCCAAAATAAATTTAGACCTAAATCAAGCAACTAATTTCCGAGTAAATTGAGGTTTTGGTTTCGCTTGGCGGATGTTTCCCGCAAATTTGTTTTCGGTTTCGAATTTCAGTAGGCTATATAAACCCTAAGTCATGGATGAAACTTGTACATTTACATCTCTTCAAAATCTTGTTTCTTATCTTCAAGGTACTCTATATATTTTTTTTACATTTTCCCTTGATTTTGCTTTTAAAACCCTTATTATTTTCAATGGTGTTGTGATTACTTGATGGGTTCTACTTCAATGAATCTATTCAAGCTTCCCTAATGGTTTAGAAATCCACCTCCATGTTTACTTGATGACCCAAATATGATCTAAATCTTGGTTTTTGATACTTCGATTGGAACTAATATTGCATCTGTGAGTCTTTTCTGAAGACATGAAATTTTGGGAATTAAGATTTTGCAAATCTTTGCCATTTTAAACTTTTTTTTTTTTTTTTTTTTGTTGACGGGTTCCTCTTCAATGGAATCAAATCAAATGAAATCCATGCTGTAGCATTTATTTGTGTACAAGGTTCCCATGAATAATATCAACTATTGGGATATAGCGTAATAGTGAAAACCAATACTTATTGTGGTCATAGCACTAGGAATGGTGTCCTCTGTTTAGGTGAAGATTGATAGTTTCATGTTTGAACTGGAGTCATACCAAAAAATGGGCTATGACCAGTTAATAATTTCATTTCTAATTCTTATTGTCATTAGTTTATTATAGTTGGTATATCTGTGTAGGATACAGTTAGATGATGCTTTTTTTTTGCATTTACTTTCAATTATGTGAAGGTGCTATCCAAATCTTTTGCGTTTTAAGAAAAATAATTGGAGTATGGCTGTTGATGGGTTCCCCTTCAATGGAATCAAAGCAAGGCCAATTACTTTCTAACAGGTTCAGATTGATTTCCCTTTACAGTGAGGGAATAATGTATATAGCCCCGTTCAAGGATTTCATCTATTGTCTCTGCTTTTGGATGGATTTCATGATTTTTTCTTTAAAAAATGATATACGTTTAGATTAGTGAAATGTAGATTGCTCATGCCTTCTCTATACTTCTTTGTTTATCTTGAAGCATCCATGTGCTGATCAAAAAATAAATAAGTAAGTTCTCTTTAGTTTTCATGTGCTTTTGGATTCCTGATATTATGGAACTATCAATAAGGCTTACGGGCTGCTGCTAAATCTGACGGGTTTGTGAAGCAGCATTGATAGCAACTGTTTCCAAGGAAATTAAGCTGGTGATAACTTAGAGGTAGCACTTTATCCCCAAATTATCAAACTTGGATTGGTTTTTTTCTTAATCGTTTTAGTAATGATGATTACAGAAACTTGTGTCAGCTAATAATACATTAAAAACATGTGGGATTTCCATGAAAGAAATTTGTTTGGGCCTTGATCAATGTGACATGTTATTTTTCTAAAAAATTCAGTCTTTACTCTTTAGATTGTTTGTACTCATAGATGAAAGTGTAAAATGTGTGAGAAAAATCATTTATAGATATAGTAATTATAGAAAAGTTGCACATGAAGCGGGAGTTAAAGAAGGTGGAGACAGTATGATGTTATTCTTGTAGTGATGTCTATGTCCTAACAATTGAGACTGGAAGTTTTGAACATTTTTGAGCATTAGAACTTTTAACCAGATGTCTTTTTCCTTTATTTGCGTCATTTCTCTCTTATCCAATCTTACTAATGACACTCTGAAGTAGGCAAGGATCAGATGTATATGGTCAAGCAGCATCAAATCTTGTTGCAGGGAATAACCCTATTCAGGAGATTTTGGATATGGGAGGAGGGACCCGGGACATAGATACCGTATTTCAGGTCAGGTCTGTTTCCAAGAGACCTCTTGAACTTGCATCGGATTGTCAATTTGCGTTGCGATGATTTTGGTCAGGTCAGACACTCTTATGTTATGCTAGGTGCCTTGTGTTTGAGTCTAATTAAGCACATAACATTGAAATGCAGGAGGCACTACTCAACTTGCTACTTCGCAATTACCTCCATTACAGCACTTCATAATGAATGGTGCACCTGCATTCCAAGTTCGACCCATACAAGCATGACCTCTGACTATTCTTTTAGGTAATTCTTTTTCTCTGGAATCGCAACAGGCTTATATATAATGATCATTAGGAACTAGGAAGTTGCATCTTAGTATAGTATCAAGCAACTCCTTTTGAAATTGTTGACCTGTTTGCAGGTTCCAATGGAAAGAAAGTTGGTCCCAGTTGGGTATCAAGCAACTCCTTTTTGCCATGGGGGAAAGACCCCTGCAAGTAGAAGTGAGAAGACGATCAAATCTCCATGGCGGGTTCGTGCAATTCAGTTCTTGTATCAAGTTAACAAACCTACTCTTTATGCTATGTGATGATTATTTTATAGATGTAGTATAAATCATCTGTTGGTTTTTTTTTTTCTCTGTTAACACTTTTTAGTCTGTAATGTAGAATGTCAATAGTGGTTGAGCATAGTTTTTAGTGTTTTAAGTTTTCGTATCCTGAACTTGGGGTGACTTTAAGTTGTTGAAGTTGTAAATTGAATATCCATCTTTCAAAGTGTTGGTTTGGCATCATTCCTAATTTTAATTTTAGTTTCAGTTTTGGATTCCGATTTGAATTTGAATTCACTCAGTCACCAAATATTTGGATTTGCAGACAACAATGTTTTGCCGCTAACAATGTTTTAACGACAAAATTTCAGATTTGCTTGGTATTCATTTAGATGACGAATCATTTTTTGTCGGCATAAATAGATATTAGGACAGAAGTAACATGTTGTCGGCAATAATATTTTCGGGGGCCAATCTTTTATCCAGTCAGTAGAAAACAATTCTTTTGCAACTACAATTTGTTTGGATACAAATAGTTCTAACGTCAAAATTCTTGTTTGACACGCAATCATTTTCGCAACAAACTAGTTTTGTCAGTGTAAGATATATTCAGGGACAAAAGTCTCGAATTGTTGGCAATAAGATATTTGGAGACTGAATTTTATCTTAGTCGCTAAAAACCAATTCCGTGACCGAAATACTTTGTCACAAAGAAATATTTAGAGACATTTAAACTGGATTGGTCACTATATTTGGTCACAAAAAAAGAATTTAGAGACGGAGATAGGATTGGTCACTATATTTGGTCACAAAAAATTTCAGCGACAACGTTAAAGACAAAATTTACCGTTTGTCATGAAAAAAATATATATGGTGACCATAAAAATATTCCTCCCTAAACATTAGATTTGTAGACAAAATTTTATTGGTCACATAAAATTTTGTCACTAAACGTGTGTTTTGTTGTAGTGAACTAGGTCAACATGGCCGCACATGCCATTGGCACATGCCAATACGTGCCGCAAGCCATATTCCAAGTCGCTATGCCATTGGCACACGCCAAATATAGCGCCCTAGGCTTGCAAGACTTGCAACTAGGTCAACATGGCCGCACATGCCATTGGCACATGCCAACACGTGCCACAAGCCATATTCCAAGCCGCTATGCCATTGGCACACGCCAAATATAGCGCCCTAGGCTTGCAAGACTTGCAACTAGGTCAACATGGCCGCACATGCCATTGGCACATGCCAATACGTGCCGCAAGCCATATTCCAAGTCGCTATGCCATTGGCACACGCCAAATATAGCGCCCTAGGCTTGCAAGACTTGTAACTAGGTCAACATGGCCGCACATGCCATTGGCACATGCCAATACGTGCCGCAAGCCATATTCCAAGTCGCTATGCCATTGGCACACGCCAAATATAGCGCCCTAGGCTTGCAAGACTTGCAACTAGGTCAACATGGCCGCACATGCCATTGGCATATGCCAATACGTGCCGCAAGCCATATTCCAAGTCGCTATGCCATTGGCACACGCCAAATATAGCGCCCTAGGCTTGCAAAACTTGCAACTAGGTCAACATGGCCGCACATGCCATTGGCACATGCCAACACGTGCCGCAAGCCATATTCCAAGTCGCTATGCCATTGGCACACGCCAAATATAGCGCCCTAGGCTTGCAAAACTTGCAACTAGGTCAACATGGCCGCACATGCCAATACGTGCCGCAAGCCATATTCCAAGCCGCTATGCCATTGGCACACGCCAAATATAGCGCCCTAGGCTTGCAAGACTTGCAACTAGGTCAACATGGCCACACATGCCATTGGCACATGCCAATACGTGCCGCAAGCCATATTCCAAGCCGCTATGCCATTGGCACACGCCAAATATAGCGCCCAGGCTTGCAAGACTTGCAACTAGGTCAACATGGCCGCACATGCCATTGGCACATGCCAATACGTGCCATAAGCCATATTCCCAAGTCGCTATGCCATTGGCACACGCCAAATATAGCGCCCTAGGCTTGCAAAACTTGCAACTAGGTCAACATGGCCGCACATGCCATTGGCACATGCCAACACGTGCCGCAAGCCATATTCCAAGCCGCTATGCCATTGGCACACGCCAAATATAGCGCCTAGGCTTGCAAGACTTGGTAACTAGGTCAACATGGTTGCACGTGCCATTGGCACATGCCAAACACACACTATTTGGTAGCCTAACTTGCAAACCGTGGAACCTACCACCAAGGCGTTCCGCACATGCCAAAACACACGCCGGTAGCCTAACTTGTAAAACCATGCAACCTACCACCAAGGCATTCCGCACATGCCATTGGCACATGCCACACGCGCCATTAGCAGCACCACTTGCACTCAAGGCTCAACCAACGAGATATCAACACAAAACTGGGGGATGCTTCTTTAGGGTTTTGGTTTGGCGGTCACAGCATGCAGCGTACACTACGCTCACAATTAAGAAAGCGTGAACAGGAATAAAGCGGTCAAATAAAAGAGGAAATAGTGGTGAAAAACGTTTTCACCCATTAAACCATGTGGTTACCACCTCCTCCCATTATTTCACCCTTTACTCTCTTCCTTCATGAGGTGAGGGTGCGTTTCAATCTCGACTTGTATAAATAGGTCTTACCTATTTCCACCGGACAACAAGTCTCGGTCGGGAGAAATATACTACACTTACACTCTCAAAAGGCAACTTTGCAAGCTCTCCAAAAAGCTTTCATCTCTTGCAAGCTTCCTAAGCTTTCACTTTACGATACAAGTCGAGATACTACTCTCCTCAACACCTTTCTTTGCTTCCCTCCCAAATCAACCCTTCTCCTCCACTTTGTGACCGAAGCAAGTCCGGGAACGGCCATTTCTTGGTTTAGGCCGGACTTGTACAGATTGATCTCTCGAATCTATAAAGTGCTCACGTGCAACACATTTGTTTAGGGTTTGAACCGATTTTCTCACTCATCTACCGAATTTACCGAAATCGGCGTAAAACGATTTTACCCATAAACAATTGGCGACCACAGCGGGAGGATTGATCTATCGGCACAATACCAACTCCAACTCCCGATTTCATTTTCCGAACGTCAAATCCCAACATGGTGGGACTCAGATCTGGAGCGGCTGCCGAGAACGTCAGCGCAGAACGCATCCCTGATGTTGGCGTCTCTCCCCATAACGTTGTTACTCCACCAGCTGACAACAACAACATCGAATGCACTCCTTTAAGTGTAACACCGCCTATCACCAGGGCCAGAGCCGCTGCCTCCTCTAACGTCTCTGCACAACCCTCTAATCACGGCAACGAGAATATCTCTTCAGGTGTCACGCGAGGGCCGCCACCACGACACCGAATGCTTCCTCCAAAGATGGCGCCTCCGACAACTAAGGTTCCAATTATCCCTTGTGGGACGAGAGACCGGAGGAACCGAGAGGAAGTCGCCCTTACGTCACCATCGCCGATTTGATGGAACGACAGAGACGCTCGCGAGCCTGCATGAACATGGTTTCGACACAAAAGGAGGTGCTCACCTTTCTCAAAACCTCGACAGAGCGACTACCCCGTGAGTCGCATCCTCCGCAGACGCCTAGAAGCATCTCCAACAACGGCCGACGCCGCACCTCGGCAGGCACGCTCCACGGATAAAGAAACTCGCACTAGAGTCCGTTGGAAAGAAATCAACCACCCAACTTCGTCACGAGAGGAGATTTGGAACAACTTCTACGCGATCGGATCAAGCGGGATGAGTTCGATGTACATCATCACCAACCCCTTACCCATCCCAAGTCTGAGAGAATCCCTCTCCCAAGGGGATATTCTTCCCCTCAATTTACCCCGTACGATGGTACCGGAATGCACGCGAACATGTTTCTCGTTTTCCTGGAATCCTTAGGCGAACATGAATATAATCACGTCCTTCGTTTAAGGGAATTTTCAAAATCACTTACGGAAGGGCGTATACATGGTACAACAAACATCCCACCGAACAAACATTCCCAACCGGAGTAGCATGGTCACCGCGTTTTACAGAAGTATTTCTTCGTGTCGAACAAGTTACCTTTTCGGACCTCGGGAGAATGTACCGGTGGGATAACGAACATCCGAATGATTTCGTCAAAAGATTCGTGGTTCAAGCACTCTAATCGTCACGACCCAAACGTGACCGAGCAACAATTGGTAAACGCATGCATCAACGGTATGGTCCCAATCTACCGCGCCTGCTAGAAAACTTGCGTTTCCAAACATTCTCCGAGATCCATGAGGCCGCCGGACGATCTGCAACAAATGACACCGGCATTATCGAAAGGACTAGGCCGCTCGAATCGAAGACGCACGTGAAACTCGCGGGAGTAGGCGCCTCATCAACAAACAATTTAATGCCGGCTCATCCTCCGTGAACATAGTGAACGAAAGAGGGAAAAGGAAAGCCGCAACTATGAGCCACCAGCCGAAACGTGAAGCGCCGACGCAACGGGAACCCT
Organism: Papaver armeniacum; assembly: GCA_023531295.1. NCBI lineage: Eukaryota > Viridiplantae > Streptophyta > Magnoliopsida > Ranunculales > Papaveraceae > Papaver > Papaver armeniacum. Next base: position 105,377 of record JAJJWW010013755.1, read on the forward strand.
CACAACGGAAGGCCGTCACTAAAACTCCTGTGCAACATAGTGAGACCAAAGGAAATACCCTTGATTTCCCTTTCCCCATCGAGGAGGTGATTGACCTCCTAGAAGCCTGGGTTCAAGATGATGTCGTCAGATTGCTACCGCTCAGGCGGCCACCAACCGAGGCTGAGATGGCGAACCCCAAATACGCCATTACCACAGTTCGTTCACCACCCGACTAGCGATGTGCAGGCATGAAGCATATTTTCAAAGAAAGGATAGAAGCGGGAGAACTCCAACTAGGAGACGAAAGAGTGCATCAAGACCCACTACCAATAAGAAATTGCGGTTCCTCTGGGGACTCCGTACACGAGACCGTGCAATCCATGATGCGACATATATGCGAAATTCTCTATCTTTCCAAGGTTCGGCGCCAAGATATTTTCGCAGCTCTCTCAATTGTGTCGTATCCGGTAGCGGCTTTTTCTCTCCGCGGAATCCACGCCAAGGGCCCAAGCTTCCCAAACAGGGCGAGCGGAGAAGCGGAGAAGCGCTGACCACGTCCCGTTTAAGAGGTAACGAATTTGACGACACGCTCATCGACACGGCCTCCTACCACAACATCATTACGTTCAAGACACTAAAGGCAGCAGGATTTACAAAACAAGACGCTACCTATTCCCCGTCCGTAATTAAGAATTTGGGAGGAAAAGCTTTGAACGCGCATGGCTACATCAACTTAGAGATCGAGATGGGAGACGTTATAACGCATAGAAAGTTCCACATTGTCAAAGAACTAGATCATGACATGATTTTGGGACGCTTATGGGTGCTCGACAACAAAGCGAAACTGGACATACACCCTCTGCCGACATCCACGCCCGAAGGGATTCCCAACACATCGTCACACGGGTTATCGCTTCAACGAGCTATTGAAGGATCCCAAGCATCCGGGAGAGGACCCGTTGGCGCTAGCCAATGATTTTCAAATGCAAGTAAGTCCGGCCGAGCGACCTTTCGCAACTTAGGCCTTTTCTTCCCCATTATGTCATGGGGACTCGCGCAACAACCGGCGCGAACGCATGTCAAAAAATGTGAATGGGGAGTGGACCATTCGAACACTTTGCAAGAAGCTTGGAAGCTTCTAGCCAAACCAACGAAGCCAAGGCTGAAATGGTTACACGACGTCGAACCCGTTCTCAATCGGAGATGTAGTGGTTAAGGAAAGCTCGTTTCAAGTTGGGTGGATGATGAGTAAAGATGAATTCGCCGAGGAAGGTGAAGGCGAGTCATGACAGTTGCGGATACCCTTTTGGGAGGATATTGCAAGCTTATCAATACCGACACACACTGAAGGCGTGATAGTTCACTCGCGATGGCTCAAGGAATCCAATCCCTAAAATCTTTGTACTTCCCAATCACTCCCCTTTTCAGTACTTCCTTTAAATCATTCCTCTTAATAGCTGTACTTCCCCATGATGAATACACCGTTTGTATTTTTCCCTGGAGATCTCCCCTTTTGTCAAAAAAAAAATAAATAAAATAAATATATCTCTTCCCAAGCGAATCCTTCATATATCGCGTAAATACATCAGAAGAACCCAGGAAACCATTGCGAGCCATCATACCACAACCCTTTTCAAATATATATATATATATGAAGCAAAAAAGATTATTGATGAAGAAGAAGGGAAAGATGTGTTTACGAAAAAAAAAAAAAAGGGGGGAAACATCGGGGAACTAAGCAAACTAACGAGAAAAACAAAAGGAGGAGCTAGCCCTCGAAGGATGGAGCGCAAGTCCCTTCGGGCAAAGCTATCTTCAAGCATTTTCCCAGACAATCTTTCGGGCAACAAAGGTTCCATTCAACGGTTTTAGCGGCAACCTCAACATCCCATCCGGCGACCACGGCCCGGCATCGGTGTGCTCCCGACAACTATTCCAAAGATACGCCACCATGACCCCTCCGGTATCATCAATAACACCTTTGGTATCAACTTCAAAGGCTGTCTCGCTTCTATCATATACTCCTTCGAAAGTTTTCTCATCGACACTTGAAGGAAGTTTTTTGATTCATCCACATCAAAATCAAGGATCATAGCGTTCTCCTCCGCATCCACCGAACCCAAGAGAGTCCGAACATGCACTGTTCTTCGTGAGGATGAATGGAAGGAGGTGCTTGATAATTTCGTTAGCTTCATGGAACAAAGATTCCTTTGACCAATACCTCCTCAAGAGAAGAAGATCGATCTCCACTCGATTCTAAAGTCCTTTTCCAAAAAGTCAAAGACACGGCCGTCTCGGGAAGATCCCATTTACACTCAAGAAGTGGAAAGATGATCAAGTTCCATCCTGTCTATACACATATAAAAAGAGGATAGCGTAAAAAAAAAAAAAAAAAAAAAAGAAGAAAACGCAGAGCAAAGCAAAGGAAAAGGGAATCAACGGAAAAACCCCTTCTCAAACAAGGGAGACGATACATTCGCGTTGGGTATGAAAACGGAACCTTAAAAAGGAAAGGGAACAATGAAAGACATAATGCTTCCAGATTTTTCGGCATGGATGATGCCCTAATGGAAGCCGCACGTGAAGAAAAGCAAAATAAGGAAACTTTGAGAAACGCCTACTCCCTCTTTATTTACATAAGTCACGCCCGCAAGCACGGCTTCCAAGTTACACCGGCCCCACCAATTGCGCCAACCTCTCAATGGTCGCACAAGTCACGCCTGCAAGCACGCACGGCTTCTACACTTTGCGCCGGTCCCACCAGCTAGCCAACTCAGTTTCCCAACTCACGCCAACTTCCCAACGTCGCCCAAGCTGCACCGACCCCACCAATTGTGCTAGCCTCCCGATTTGTGCAAAAATACCAGAGGCAAGGATTCCAAATCCTATTTATAAAACGTCGACAAGCCTCCTTCAATTTTCTTTACGGTTTTCTTGTTAATAGTTTGTCACCATCTTATGCTTACCTCGCAACAAAGCCCCTGTTCCGAGCTAAGCAGGGGACTTAATGTTAATGGTGGTTTTTAGACAAGGGGTAAAATCGTAAAACCCCATGACCTAGTGTTACCCGCAACACATTAACTAAGAGCATTTAACTCAGGTGTAAATAATTAATAGGGGTATTTTTTCAAAATACCAGATTAGGGTTTTCAACACGGAACCCTAATTCCAAAACCAAGCCGCACCTGCGCACCATGGCGGCAATGCCAAACTAAGCCGCACTCTGCGCACCATGGCGCAATGTCAAACCAAGCCGCACTCTGCGCACCATGGCAACCATGCCAAACCAAGCCGCACTCTGCGCATCATGGCAACCATGACAAACCAAGCCGCACTCTGCGACCATGGCAAAGAATGCCAAACCAAGCCGCACTCTGCGCACCATGGCAAACAATGCCAAACCAAAGCCGCACTCTGCGCACCATGGCAAGAATGCCAAACCAAGCCGCACATCTGCACCATGGCAACCATGCCAAACCAAGCCGCACTCTGCGCATCATGGCAACCATGACAAACCAAGCCGCATTGCACACCATGGCAACAATGCCAAATCTCCAAGTCGCTATGCCATTGGCACACGCCAAATATAGCGCCCTAGGCTTGCAAAACTTGCAACTAGGTCAACATGGCCGCACATGCCATTGGCACATGCCAATACGTGCCGCAAGCCATATTCCAAGCCGCTATGCCATTGGCACACGCCAAATATAGTGCCCTAGGCTTGCAAGACTTGCAACTAGGTCAACATGGCCGCACATGCCATTGGCACATGCCAATACGTGCCGCAAGCCATATTCCAAGTCGTTATGCCATTGGCACACGCCAAATATAGCGCCCTAGGCTTGCAAGACTTGCAACTAGGTCAACATGGCCGCACATGCCAACACGTGCTGCAAGCCATATTCAAGCCGCTATGCCATTGGCACACTCCAAATATAGCGCCCTAGGCTTGCAAGACTTGCAACTAGGTCAACATGGCCGCACATGCCAATACGTGCCGCAAGCCATATTCCAAGTCGCTATGCCATTGGCACACGCCAAATATAGCGCCCTAGGATTGCAAGACTTGCAACTAGGTCAACATGGCCGCACATGCCATTGGCACATGCCAATACGTGCCGCAAGCCATATTCCAAGTCGCTATGCCATTGGCACACGCCAAATATAGCGCCCTAGGCTTGCAAGACTTGCAACTAGGTCAACATGGCCGCACATGCCATTGGCACATGCCAATACGTGCCGCAAGCCATATTCCAAGTCGCTATGCCATTGGCACACGCCAAATATAGCGCCCTAGGCTTGCAAAACTTGCAACTATGTCAACATGGCCGCACATGCCATTGGCACATGCCAATACGTGCCGCAAGCCATATTCCAAGCTGCTATGCCATTGGCACACGCCAAATATAGCGCCCTAGGCTTGCAAGACTTGCAACTAGGTCAACATGGCCGCACATGCCATTGGCACATGCCAATACGTGCCGCAAGCCATATTCCAAGCCGCTATGCCATTGGCACACGCCAAATATAGCGCCCTAGGCTTGCAATACTTGCAACTAGGTCAACATGGCCGCACATGCCAATACGTGCCGCAAGCCATATTCCAAGCCGCTATGCCATTGGCACACGCCAAATATAGCGCCCTAGGCTTGCAAGACTTGCAACTAGGTCAACATGGCCGCACATGCCATTGGCACATGCCAATACGTGCCGCAAGCCATATTCCAAGTCGCTATGCCATTGGCACACGCCAAATATAGCGCCCTAGGCTTGCAAAACTTGCAACTAGGTCAACATGGCCGCACATGCCATTGGCACATGCCAACACGTGCCGCAAGCCATATTCCAAGCCGCTATGCCATTGGCACACGCCAAATATAGCGCCCTAGGCTTGCAAGACTTGCAACTATGTCAACATGGCTGTACGTGCCATTGGCACATGCCAAACACACACGCTGGTAACCTTACTTGCAAACCGTGCAACCTACCACCAAGGCGTTCCGCACATGCCAAACACACACGGCTGGTAGCCTAACTTGCAAAACCATGCAACCTACCACCAAGGCATTCCGCACATGCCACACGCGCCATTAGCGGCACCACTTGCACTCAAGGCGCAACCAACGAGATATCAACACAAACCGGGGATGCTTCTTTAGGGTTTTGGTTTGGCGGTCACTGACAAATGGCGTACACTACGCTCACAATTAAGAAAGCGTGAACAGAATAAAGCGGTCAAATAAAAGAGGAAATAATGGTGAAAACGTTTTCACCCATTAAACCATGCGGTTACCACCTCCTCCCATTATTTCGCCCTTTACTCTCTTCCTTCATGAGGTGAGGGTACGTTTCAATCTCGACTTGTATAAATAGGTCTTACCTATTTCCACCAGACAACAAGTCTCGGTCAGGAGAAATATACTACACTTACACTCTCAGAAGGCAACTTTGCAAGCTCTCCAAAAAGCTTTCATCTCTTGCAAGCTTCCTAAGCTTTCACTTTCCGATACAAGTCGAGATACTACTCTCCTCAACACCTTTCTTTGCTTCCCTCCCCAAATCAACCCTTCTCCTCCACTTTGTGACCGAAGCAAGTCCGGGAACGGCCATTTCTTGGTTTAGGCCGGACTTGTACTGAGATTGATCTCTCGAATCTATAAAGTGCTCACGTGCAAAGACATTTGTTTAGGGTTTGAACCAGTTTCTCACTCATCTACCGAATTTACCGAAATCGGCAGAAACGATTTTTACCCATAAACAACAGCATTATCGGAAAAGTCATCACTCATAACACTGTGAGTAGAGGTTTTGCTGAAAAACAAGCTAAATTGATGTGGGGTGAGAATATTGGTAACTTTGAGCTGAGGAAAAAAAGTAAGAACCCGTTCACTGTCACCTTTGAGTCCAAAGATGATTGGAATTGGGTTTTGTCAGAAGCACCATGGTGTCTGGATGGTTTTCTATGGATTCTTAAACCATGGAATCCAACCCAAAACTATAGAGACATTGCTTTTGATAAGCAACAATTTTGGGTCATCTTGAAAGACTTGAGAGGAGTTTCTCAATGTGTATGTTGCTAATGAAATGGGTAAGATCTTAAGTGAAGTCAAAGAACTGGATCCTGAAGATGCAAAACCAAAGAGACTCTAATGATGTTGGGGCTCTAATCGAAATTGACATCTCCAAATCTCTCATCGATGAGTCCTAGCCCAAAATGTATCTGATTGCACACAATGGATTCCATTCTACTATCGGACCACACCAATTGTGTCCAACTTTTTCATCATTCATCACAATAGTGATGAGTGTAGAAAAAAAATCTAAGGATTTCGGAGATTTATCTGAGAATTTGTTCGGGTTTCTTGATAAGATTCCCTATGGTATGACAAGGAATGAGTATTGGAATATTGATGATGCCCCTACCGGGAATCTCACCAAAAAGAGCAACAAGAAGCAGAAAGTCTAATATGGTGCTTTTTGTCGGACAGGAAGATGGCGATGACTTGTCATTTTATGTATCAAGAATCAGCTCGGGGAGGAGAACTCAAATGATGCTGCTTGAGGACACGAGAGAACATGGCGGTAGAAGTGGAATAATCGGAAGATTCAAGAGGACTAGAGAGAATGAAAGTTCGAGTTAATCGGATGTCGATGGATATGAGGAAGGTGAATCTAGTCGGCGAAGCTGGATAATGATCTTCAAATGGGAGCTTAAGAAGAAGGAGACTGGGACAAGTATATCAACAACAACCAAGGTTCAAATGCAGGATGATAGACACATTTTTGTGTCTAATTTGTCCTCAGTGTCTCTATTGTTGGTCTCGATTTTTGTACTAATTTTGGTGTTTTTATGTTTGTTTAGGTGTTATTGGAGAATTACACTTATGCGGAAAAAGTTGCTCGAAAAGTGCTATTTGGACCCCCATGAGAAAAGTACTAAAAGGCACCCTCAATTTGGATAAGGGCACCCTGGGCACCCCGGTGATAAAGGCGCCCTGTTTTGGTTCGGGGCACTTCATCCTCTCCATTTCAAATTTTGGTTTTGGCGGGAAAACAAGGTTCCTCCCTGGTGGATTAATCGATCGGATTTTGGAGGGGATATAATGCGATTCAATAGCTAAAATTTCATGGGATGACTCAACTAAGCGTAACAGGCGTGCTATGGGTCGATTCGTCGTCCAACTTTGGCTAGATAACTCGTGTTGGAGCAAACAGGGGTGGATGGAAATATTCACGGGATATCATGAATGTTGTGAGTTTGAGACGTCTTGCACGTGTTTGGGTGGATTCGGTCGCGAGAGAAGCGTGAAGAAGCTAAATATGGATAGTATGCACGTAGATGACTGCTGCGGATACGTGCAAGAGATTAAAAAGGAAAAAAATATATTTTCTTCAACTGCTAGTGTAATGGAGAATTGTTTGAAGTTATTACGCGAGATTTTGCTTGTCTTGGGGTATATAAATCGAGTAGGAGGTTGAGGAGAAGGGGATGAAGAGTGAGGGAGAGGTCTGAGCCTCAACAGAGTAGGAGAATCAAGTTCCGAGAGAACACCATTGCTGCTCTGCTGCTACACCTCAAGAACACGAAGAGCAGAGACGACCAAAGGCTGTCGTTTTCGCTCTGATGTTAAAGACTCACGGCCGTAGGTCGTAGTTTATAGGCGATCTTAAAACAACGACTACGAGTTTATCATTATCGTTCTACGTAACAAATATAAGTGTTACAAACCCGGTTTTTATTATTTTTCTCCCATTTCATCATTTGTGAACCATTTTTGAGCAATGAAATCAACTTTTGAGCGTGTTTCCAACATGATGAGCTAGACCCCATCTTGGGACGACGGAGGAAGCAACTTTTCATGATTGTGGTAAATGAATTAATTCTTTATATGACTTTTTGCATAAATTTAATTGTTTTATGATTTCTATTAATTATTTGTTATTTTGTCTGATGTCGCATGCTTAGTTTAAATTACTTTTGATGCGTCATGCTTACGACTTACATATAATGTTTTATGAAATCTATTTTTGGCTAGGAATTAGAGTCACAACTTCTTTTGTTTGAGTTATATTGTCTAGAGTTAATGACTGAACCACAACAATATGAAAAGTAGTGAAATCCTGCGTCTCAGTGTCTCTTCATCCTGTGACAATATTTGTATATATTTTTCTTTTATTCTCTTTTATTAATTCTAAAAATCAATCTCATCAAGTCCGAGTGAACGATAACCCTTTTTATTACTACAACATCATTGAAAAATATCATCAATTTTGGCGCCGCCGACGCGGGAATTGTGTATAGATTAGTTTTTAGGTTTTATTATTAATTTTTTTTATTTTTTTTGTTCTTTTTACGCGTTTTGGTATTTCTGTTTGCTTTCTGATTTGGAGTGGAGCGAAAGAAAAGAGAAAGTCTTGAAAAGAAAAGCAAAGCCAAAATAGGAAAGAAAAAGAGATCCGAACGGAGTGAAGAAGAAAATTTTGTATATAGTGTAATTATTATTTATTTTATTTAGAAACTGTAATTAGGTAATTATTTTTGTAATTTTTATTTTTTGGACTTTTTAATTTTTGGACTTTATTTTTGGACTATTGGACATTATAAATTTTAAACCCTAAGGAAGGGTTAATTTAAATATAAGCGCATTGAGGGAAGGACGGTGATTACGATATCACCTCGGCCCCTCGGGTTCGTACCACGACATATGAGTCGTGGCCCGAGTCGACTTCAGCAGTTCATCCCCGTATGGAGCAGGAGGTAAGAATTCTAAACACCCGCGAATCCCTGCCGCGGAGTTTCTTGGATGATTTTGTGTGCATATATGTTGAGGTCTTGAATACGAATTTGTTTTAATTTCCTAGTAAAGGGCAAGGACTAGCCATACAAGATAAGAGTTCGGATTTCATCACCGTTCTCTTCTTGCTCGCCTTAGGAAAACGAAACCAAACACGAACCTAAGCCTAAAATTTTGAATAGAACGAGACCGATAGGGTAACGAGCTTAATAGCAAAGTCATTCGAAAAATATTGGTTACTCTTTAAGCATACTTCGAAGTTCATGATGGTTTTCGTAAGTTGAATGCGTGGCTGCGTCGCCTTGTAATGCGGTGAGGCCTTGGGTATCAAAGCTCCACGCATCTTCCTCGCCTCTATTGACTTACTTAAACTCGGATTGATTCAGAGGGTTTGCTCAGTTGTAACGAATTCCCTTTCGAAGGATTAGAAAGCTGGTCTAGAAAACAATCTAAGTGGAGCCATCATGCTTTTTGTTTGCTAGAAATCGTATGTTTGTTGTGGTCGAGTCGGACTTGTTTGTGTTTGTGTAGAATTCCCTTGCGATTAGGATGTCAAAGTGGTATTATAATAGCCATCACAATGAATATGAATATCCAGCTGAACATTATGGACATCACTCTTTTTATGACCAGAGTGTGAATAGTGGTTAGGAACGCCAACCTTTTGAAGATTATGGCTCATACCATGGTGAGCCCAATTACTATTCACATGAATACCGGTCATACGAGCAAAATTCCTATAATTCCTCCTCTCTAGATAAGGCACGTAAGATACTTGAGTCAACGCATAAGTTAACAGAGTCAACACGTGAGTTTCTTTGAGTCAACACGTAGGTTAGAGTTATAGACGGAAGAAAGAATTGTTTGAATTACTTTGAATTGACAATACATTGCTTCAAAAATCACCCTTGAAAATGAGGAAAATTTCTATTTACATAATCAAGATGACGAGGTTAGAATTGAAAGCAATACTTTAGATGAGGTTCAACCATTTTCATGTTATGATTATGATGAGGATAGTGTTGATGAAGAATCGAAATATGTAGGCATAGTGATCAGAATTTGTTACTCCGATTGAACTTTATACTATTTACAGTTCAAATCCCAATAATTTTAATGATTATTCACCTATTCGAAAGGATGAGGATTTGACTAGAGATGCCACCGTTTTAGACGATGTAGTTCATGATCCTTTAGCCTACAATATGTTGGATAATCCCATTATTTGATGTGCCTATAATGAATCGGAGGAAGTAACTATGATTAACACCTTAGTTAACGAGCCTTTAATAGAAACTTTATTTGATAATCCTTTATATGATTATGATGATGGTTTAGAGGAAAGAGTTTACCACGAGAATACTGTTTTAGAGTCTAGTGATTTAGAAACAATAGTCTTAGAAGATGATAAACTCGTAGAGATGAGTAAGGATGCATTACCTGATAATAACTTAGAAGAATCAATTGACCATTTTATGGATTGATGTTCTAGAAATTAGGGAAATTGTGACTAGTCTATCTAGAGACACTTTGAAAACTCTAAGTTTGGGGGTGATTATCACTCTCCTAGTTCCTTACCTTTAACTCTCGAGAAAGTCCCTCACTTAGATTTTGGACATCCGTGCCTCAACCATTTTACAAGATTATCTTCATACACTTTTCCCTGAACCTAGTTGTGTCCATAAAGAAGTTCGGTTGTTAGAAACCCATCCTCTGGTTGGTGTGGTTAACCAGTTTGTGATACCACGATTGACTTTGTTTTCCCACCAAAAACCTTCCTTCCAATTGTGGGAACATATGAGTTACAAATGTGTCGGTTATTAAGTTTTGAGACTAAACCTAATTACTTTAGGATATTAGGGTCGACACATTTGCTTAAGGAAGACCACCAATCTTATTGTGGTCATTTGTGTAAGTCAAAACCGATTGACTTAGAGGATCCTCAATTATTCGGGTTATTATTATGTTCTTCTAAGTTTTTATTTGAGTTTTCAGGACTCTAGAACTGATTCGGATCTTAGCTACGAGGAAATCCAACCCATGAAAATATTTTATTTAGACCCAGTTATAGAACTGAGCACGAACCATAGCTAGATGTAGTCGTCTTAAACGGGAAACTAGACAAGGGTGTGCTTTTCTTGGCGGGGTTGGAGATTCCTTTTACTTGTGATAGCTCTATTTGGTTTTGATGACCCACGAGAAATTCCGGCTATTACTTTATGATTTTATAAGGTGACTAATCCTTTCTTAGCCTGGCTGAAGACTTTAAACTTAGCACTTCTTGGGAGGTAACCCATGCTCTTGCAACACGGTAATATCTTTCCTTAACTCTTTTGCTTCAAGTGGTAACAGTTTCTCCTTGTTCATGCTTTTCATTTTATCTTTAGAACATTGAGGACAATGTTAGATTTAAGTTTGGGGTATGGGAGAAACTTTTTAGTTGCAATAAATAAACTCGAGCCTAGAAATTTATGCTTATTAAGGTTGGCACTAACTAATCTAAGTGGATGGGAACATCTTGGTTGTAGGAGTTGAGGAACCAATGCGATTAGATGGAAACATCTAGAAGAGTCTATTCATAAAAGCACGAGCTCGGTGTTAGAAAAGAAAACATGGTAGTTTCGCCATATCCTCGTGATGGAAACATCGAAAGAATCCTGATCACTTCTTTTGTTTTTCTTTTTATCATTGCTAGGGTGAAAGAGAGTGACTAAGACAAAAAAAAAAAAAAAAAAAAAAAAAATTGAGACTAGACCATCAGACCAAACGGAATAAATACAATAAAGTCGACCACTGGTACCCTTGTATATGCCAGCTGAGTTGACCTAGAGTTAGGATTATCGACCAATGGTTCCCTTTTATATGCCAGTGTGTTGATATTAGTCCAGACAGTGTCTCGAGTCCATTAGGATAGGTTCACCTTAGTCAACATCTATGTTTTTTCTCTACATCCATCTTCTTAATCTTTCCATGTGATTGGTTGACTCCGGTTTATGATGTCTAGAAACTATCTGAGTAGAGATCTGTCACTTTATATGAATTTTAGTATGATTGAGTGCAAACTCATGTACTGACAATTGGAATTTCGCATCGGTACTTCCTCTTATACTCAATGATTGTATGCCAACCAAGGAGATTCTTTAGTGCCTTCCAAGGTTACTGCGTAAATAGCTAGGGTCGGGGAGTAAAGGTTTTGTGGGTACACCTCACGGTAAACCCTCAGGAGACAACACTCCGCCACTAGGGACACCTAGGGTTCAAATGAATTTTATTTTCTAGAATAAATTTGCTCGGGACTAGCAAATAATAAGTTTGGGGTATTTGATAGACACATTTTTGTGTCTAATTTGTCCTCGGTGTCGCTATTATTGGTCTCGATTTTTGTACTAATTTTGGTGTTTTTATGTTTGTTTAGGTGTTATTGGAGAATTACACTTATGCGGAAAAATTTGCTCGAAAAGTGCTATTTGGACCCCAGGAAGAAAAGTACTAAAGGCACCCTCAATTTGGATAAGGGCACCCGGGCACCCCGGTGATAAAGGCGCCCCTGTTTTGGTTGGGGCACTTCATCCTCTCCATTTCAAATTTTGGTTTTGGCGGGAAAACAAGTTTCCTCCCTGGCAGATTAATCGATCGGATTTTGGAGGGGATATAATGCGATTCAATAGCTAAAATTTCATGGGATGACTCAACTAAGCGTAACAGGCGTGCTATGGGTCGATTCGTCGTCCAACTTTGGCTAGATAACTCGTGTTGGAGCAAAACAGGGTGGATGGAAATATTCACGGGATATCATGAATTGTGAGTTTGAGACGTGCCTTGCACGTGTTTGAGTGGATTACGGTCGCGGAGAAGCGTGAAGAAGCTAAATATGGATAGTATGCACGTAGATGACTGCGGATACGTGCAAGAGATTAAAAAGGAAAAAATATATTTTCTTCCTTTGCAGTGTAATGGAGAATTGTTTGAAGTTATTACGAGATTTTGCTTGTCTTTGGGGTATATAAATCGAGTAGGAGGTTCGAGAGAAGGGGATGAAGAGTGAGGGAGAGGTCTGAGCCTCAATAGAGCCGGAGAATCAAGTTCCGGAGAACACCATTGCTGCTTCTTGCTACACCTCAAGAACACGAAGAACAGACATTGACCAAAGATTTGCCGTTTTATTTCTGATGTTAAAGACTCACAGCCGTGGGTAGTAGTTTATAGGGCAGTCTTAAAACAACAGCTACAGTTTATCATTATCGTTCTCTGTAACAGCTGGTTTGTAACAAATATAAGTGTTACAAACCCGGTTTTATTATTTTTCTCCCATTTCATCATTTGTGAACCATTTTTGAGCAATGAAATCAAATTTTGAGCGTGTTTCCAACATGATGAGTTAGACCCCATCAGGGACGACGGAGGAAGCAACTTTTCATGATTGTGGTAAATGAATTAATTCTTTATATGACTTTTTGCATAAATTTAATTGTTTTATGATTTCTATTAATTATTTGTTATTTTGTATGATGTCGCATGCTTAGTTTACATTACTTTTGATGCGTCATGCTTACGACTTACATATAATGTTTTATGCAATCTATTTTTGGCTAGGAATTAGAGTCACAACTTCTTTTGTTTGAGCTATATTGTCTAGAGTTAATGACTGAACCACAACAATATGAAAAGTAGTGAAATCTGCGTCTCGGTGTCTCTTCATCTGTGACAATATTTGTATATATTTTTCTTTTATTCTTTTTTATTAATTCTAAAAATCAATCTCA